>JANRGW010010203.1:0-15947 GCA_024733675.1 Psilopsiagon aymara
CTTGGTGTCATCGGCAAACTTGCTGAGGGTGCACTCAATCCCACTGTCCATGTCACCAACAAAGATGTTAAACAAGATTGGTCTCACTACTGAGCCCTGAGGGACACCAGTTGCTACTGCCCTCCAGCTGGAGACTGAGACATTGAGCACAACTCTTTGCGTGCAGCCATCCAACCAGTTCTTTATCCACTGGGTGGTCCACCTATCAAATTGATGTCTCTCCAACTCAGAGACAAGGATGTCATGTGAGACAGTGTCAAATACTCTGCACAAGTCCAGGTAGATGGCATCAACTACTGTACCCCTGTCCCTCAGTTCCATAGCTCCATCATAGAAGGCCACCAGATTGTTCAGGCAGGATTTGCCCTTAGTGAAGCCATGCTGGCTGTCACCAAGCACCTTGTTGTTCTTCATGTGCCTCACCATGCCTTCCAGGAGAATCTGCTCCAAGGTTTTGCCAGGCACAGAGGTGATGCTGACTGCTCTGTAGTTCCCCGGCTCATCAATTTTCCCCTTCTTGAAAATGGGGGTTATATTTCCCTTTTTCAGTCATTAGGAACGTCATGGGTCTACCATGATTTTTCAAATATGATGGACAGTGTCTTAGCAACTTCATTGGTAGCTCCTTCAGGACCTGCAGATGGATTTCATCAGGTCCCATGGACTTGTGTGCATTCAGGTTCCTAAGATGGGCTTGAACCAGATCCTCTCCTACAGTGGGCCCAGGGTCTTCATTCTCACTGTCCCTGCATCTGCCTTCCAAGATTTGGGTGGTGTGGTCAGAGCATTTGCCAGTGAAGACTGAGGCGAAGAAGTCATTAAGAACTTCAGCCTTCTCCAAATCCAAAGCTATGCTTATGGCAGTGTAGGTCAGGATTGGAATTGAAGTGGAATGAACTGAAACACACTGAATCCAGTAGGTTCCTGTGAGCTCAAAGGTAGTATTTCAGGTAGAGATTGGGAGCATGTTCTAAGGTTGTTTGGTAATGCCATAGAAAGTTAAGTGTATATAAAATGCCTACCTAGAGGTATGGAAACTGCATGTTAGGGCAGATGTAAAGGATGTGCTGGCCTAGAACACTGAATTAAGTTGACTAGTTATCTTCCAAAATGTTGAAAATTATTTAGGCAAATTATCTTGGTTACAGCAACCTCTTTTACATCTGAACAGTGGTTTTTCATCCATCGTTTGGCATCCTGCAAACAGGCTGTACCAGAGATAATAGAAATGTGTTGGTTCTCAACTCCTTTCTGATTTGGGAGTGTTGTGGAAGCTAATGAATACACAGTATAACATGGATTATGTTCTGAGGTCTTTGAACAGAGTGTTGGTATGTTTTATACTGTTTAGCTTGGCCAGTTTTGAGTATGGTTTTTTAAGGGTGCATTTTATGTATCGTAACTGACAGACAAAATTATGGTGGTTGTTGTTAATGAATATCATGTAGTATGTATTACATCTTAGATGTGAGAATATATACAGCCAATTTGGCATAGTTTTGATAATAAGTAGCCAAGAAATAAACATGTCCAGTGTGTAAGAACTGGAGTGCTTTTCCAACTTTAATTTTTGTTCTTGTTAGTATACATGCTGAAGACATTATAGCTGATTCATTTAATAAATTACAAATAATTACTGGACACTATTTCCCTTACGTATTTACTTAACTCATTAATAAGGCTGGATATCATCTGGAATGTTTCGGGATTTTATTTTTGGAAATCTGTTACCTCTCAAGCCTTAACTAGGTGATCTTAAGGTCCAACCCTAACTATTCTATGATTCTATGATTCATAGGTATGGAATGCAATCAATAAACAAGTCATTTGAAGGAATCAGTTTCATCCTCCAGCGTAACTTGGATAGCAGCTGTGATCAAGATGTCTGCCTTGGCTTCTTTTGTCTCATTCAGTTATTGAATGCAAGTATAAATAAATCAAATTGGACATAAGAACTCTCTTAAATTTGGGGATAATCCAAGTGAATGGTACTTTTTGCCTCTACACTGTACTGTATCCCTTGTGCTGTTCTAGAGAGAGTGTGCTTAAATACTTGTCATACTTACCGTTGTCATGGCTGTTACACTTTGGAGGAGGGGTGCTTTCACTTTTTAAAGACAATAATCTCTTCTCTTCAGCCTGGAGAAGAGAAGGCTGCGTGGAGACCTCATAACAGCCTTCCAGTATACGAAGGGAGCCTGTAAGGATGCTGGGGAGGGACTCTTCATTAGGGACTGTAGTGATAGCACCAGGGGTAATTGGTTAAAACTTTAACAGGGGAAGTTTAGATTGGATATAAGGAGGAAGTTCTTTACTGTAAGGATGGTGAAGCACTGGAATGGGTTGCCCAGGGAAGTTGTGAATGCTCCATTGCTGTCAGTGTTCAAGGCCAGATTGTGCAGAGCCTTGGGTGACATGGTTTAGTGGGAGGTGTCCCTGCCCATGGCAGGGGGGGTGGAACTGGATGATCTTAAGGTCCTTTCCAACCCTAACTAACCTATGATTCTATCTGGGACAAGAGTTGTGTAAAATTATGGAGTTTGCATTTACCTTCTGTCCTCAGAGTTGCTAACAGATTGTCAGCACTAACTGATAGCCTGTTCTTAAATGCTTGACATCTAGAACATTTTTATCCCAGTTGCTGGCTGATTCAGCATCCGCTTACTGCCTTTTGCATTTATGGTTATAGTGATGATAGCCACTTTCTGGATATCGATTAGGTTTTTTGCCACATCCTTGAGTTGTTTCAGATGCTGAATTAGTGCAAGCCTATTGATATTGTTCTTGTGTGCCTGTAGCTTAGGAATTTCTATTTCCTACTGCTTGATGTTGAGCCAGATAGGGCTGGGCTGTCGGAGTATATCACAATGGTCATATGGTCATGAATAGTTCCTATCTGCTATCTTTAAGTCAACTGTTTGTATTATATTAAACTTATTTCTCCTTTAGATGGTAGGTAAAATATAAGGTGTTATCACCTTACTTTTTGCTTGTCTTCTTTGATCTCCTTGCTATAAAATGCAATATCGCCATGAAATCCAGTCCAATCAGTAGCAGTGCTAGCCCTGTATGGTTTCTTCTAGTCTCCCTTTTTATTCACTTCTGGTGACCTACAGGCTAGTATTTCTGTTCTCAACATTCCCCCTACAATGATGCCTTTGTGCCCTTTTTGTCAGGGCTTGTGGTCTTATTGTCAGATCTGTTTCTCTTCTTGGTCTGTACCCTTCTTCTGTTGTTTCTTAGCCATAATTGCCCGTCATCCAGTTCACTCTTCCCCTTTCCAGTTCATCACCAAACAAGTTTCCCTTACCTGCTTTGGCTTCAGGCTCATGTTTTCCTACCAACTTCCTTCTCCAGCTAATTGTGTTCTTCAGAACCTTCATGCTAACCTTCATTTTTTTTTCCAGTGTCTCCTTTTCTCCATTGCAGTGCTGGTGGGAATCAAGCAGAGGAGATACCCTCTTTCTATGCTTGGGTTTTGTGTGTTATCCTCATGATGCAAAGCAGTAAATATAAACAAAAACTGTGCTAGAGCATGCTCAAGTATGCGGAGACAGTGTACAGACATGTATCAGAATGAGCTCCTGGGATCTATGATATGATAGAACATGGACTAAAAAACTTTGGAGACTTTATCCTTGCAGCACTAATAAATATTTCCTTGAGAATGTGTATTTCCCAGCTGCTGTGATACCATAAAGCTGGATTTGAGAGTTTTCTATTGGAGAAAAAAAAAACCCAACAAATGACAGCAGCATTACTAAAAATTCCTAGCCATGACAAAAAAGGTCTCAATTCTTTTGAGTCTTCGCTCTAAAGAATACAAGTTGTTGTGATTTTAAACAAACAGCTGGAAGTTGTTTTTACTAATCTAACAAAACAAACCTGCTTTCCTCCCTGGTTTTGTGCTCAAGAACAGCAGAAACAATCTGTGAGAGATTATGACAACATTCAGAATTCTTAGCTTGGAGATCAGGAATTGTCTCTATTACATGAAATGCTTTTTTGTTAATGGAACATACGTGGAAGTGCCTGGTTCAGCTGAAGAGGCACGTACTGTAGCAGAACGTAAAATCTGCAAGACATGCTCCTTAGAAGAAATGCTCCTTTATAAGTTATCCAGATTGGGCAGTTTTTCTTAAATACAGGAATAATACATTTGCATGGAATTCTCTTTCTAAATGTTGGACTGTTGCAAACTGTTAGTGATGGTAAAATGAAATAGAGTGTAATTTTTCAGAAAGGCCAGGATCATGTGTAGGTGAAGAGTTTAGACATAGGTAAGCCAGATGCTGTCTCCTTTACGGTGTTCTGGAAGTCATGATTAGCAAACCGGGTTTCTTATCCAAGCAGCTTGGATTGAGTGTATCCAGCCCTGAAGTGGCTGTTTCAGGGTTGCGAGTTTTTCCAGGACTTTTCCCAGCGTCCCTGCTGTTTTGGAGTGCTCTTGAGCTCCAAATTGTCTGTTCTCACTCACAAGTTGGCTGTGCTGATGAGAGTAATCTTAGTACTAGTTTAAATATAATGTATTTTGACAGTTTTGTGGTTGAGATGGGTTTAAGTTTTTGAAAATTGGCTGGTTAAAGTAAATCATGTACAGGTCACAAGGGAGTGACCATTTGTTGCTGTGAGTATGGTCTGTGTAGCGCTTCAACTAAGAAAGTCAGTTTATTTCTGAACAGGAGGGGGCACTGTTTAAAAGCACAACTTTGTTTTTGAATCGAAGCACTGTTATTTTTCCTCCGTAGAGCTTCCGAAGGCAGTGTGTTTAGAAGGACTTTCATAGTTCGTTTTTGAATGATGAAAACTACTTTGCTTCTCTGCCGCATCTGCGTGCTCTGCTCATTTGGGTTAATTGCATTTGCTCTTCTCTTATGCACAGGTTTTGCTGCAGATAGTATTTCTTGGGGTTTTTTCTCTTCCTTTTCAAGGAACTAGTATTTTGTGCTATATGCAGGTTGCTTTGTATTTTGATCATGGCATTACAAAATCTTGTTTCAATATTTTTCATTTAATTTCTTAAACTATGGATGTGATGCTTAATTTTTTGCCCTTTAAAGAAATTTTATTCCTGTAAAGACTTCTTTATGCATTTGTGCATGATGGAAATTGAATACATAATGGTAATCATAGAATAGTTAGAGTTTGAAAGGACCTTAAGCTCATCCTGTTCCAACCCCCATGCCATGGGCAGGGACACCTCCCACTAAACCATGGCACCCAAGGCTCTGTCCAACCTGGCCTTGGACACTGCCAGGGATGGAGCATTCATGACTTCCCTGGGCAACACATTCCAGTGCCTCACCACCCTTACAGTAAAGAATTTCTTCCTCATATCCAAATAGAGAGTCTTAGAAATATTCTTGGTTCAACCAAAGAAACAAGAAGATGAGATTTTTGGACCAGTATTTTTGTTAACTTTGTGTTACTGTAACAGAATAATTTTTTTGAGGATTTGCCATCTTTATTCCAGAGAACTTAGTCTTCATTCTGAAATTACACATACTTTGTACTAAACTGTTAATTTGTTGGCAAACAGTGTTGTTGTAAAAAGGCAGAAGATAGGAGGAAAATGGTAAAAGTTTGAGATAGTGTTTTGTCACCTGTGTGTCATGTGGATCTGAATATGGAATTGTTGTATATGTAGCTCTTGCTTAATATACATAAAATGCTTAAGGTCTTCAAAAATAATCACTTCTCTTAAGTGATTCTGATGAATATATGAGAAGGAAAAATGTTCTTTACCTGTATGCGTGCAAGTTAATAATAGCACAAAAGAGCTAGCATTTAGTACTTCCCAGCAGATCTTGGTTTGTACGGGTAATTTGTAGCGGGTTCTCCTGAGAAGATGTCATGTTACTGTTTTGATGCATATCATGCTTTGCCTCTGGTATTTGCACAACAGGAAAGAAAAGCCAGCCACGGTGTGTTTTGCTGAGCAAAGGCTAGCCAAATTGTTCTGCAGATCCTCTAATTTATGAACTAACTGTGGTAAGATACATGGAATTGCCTTGGACTAGGTACAGTTTGTAAACTCCCTCTTACCAGATGATTCTGGCCTATAAAATCATAGGTAACTTGGAGTGTCTGCGTCGTCTTGTCCACTTTTTCCCCTGAAGATTGATGTTCTTGTGGTTTCTAGATGGTTATAATCTGGAATTAGTTATCTGGTAGAAATGGGTAGATTACCTGCAAAGAAATGATAGCTCCTACTTATAGCAAATTGAGCATATTTCATAATATGTTATCATTTGGCAAAATAATTTCTTGATGCTGTAAATTATTTATTAACAAATACGTAGCAAACTAAATTGTATTCTGAAGCTGGTTTAAGCTGTGGTTGCAGCTTTCAGTAAGTAACAGCAGCTGTAGAAATGGTCTTGGTCATTAAGCTGTTAAAAAGTTATTAAAATGTATGACCCCAAATCACTAAAAAGAATTTTTTGGTTAGAATTACAAAAAAAAAACAAATTGACCCTAAAACTAGACACAGCAAACCAGAAGGGGAAAATTGAAAGGGACAAAATAAGCCTGCATATCAAAATGTGTAGGCTTGTTGAGCCAAATATCCAGAGCGAGCAGGATGATGTGCAGGATGAAATGGAAATTAGGAGAACTAACTGAGAACTGAAGGAGTTGCAAGAGTCTTTTAAATATATTAAAACCAAGATGGAGAATGAGGAGATTAAGCTGGAAACTGCAAAAAAGAGGATTGATGTCTTGGTACCAGTCTTCAGTAAAGATGCTTATAAAGAGATTTTCAACAGATCTATTGTTTTATAAAAATAGAAGATACTGCACTGTCAGAGGCTGATAAGTCAAAAGAGGCACTGTCAGAACAAACTGGGTGTCACACTTCAACTACTTCTTAATGTGGTTTAAGAACAAGGAGGCAGTTTTGGAAAACTGAGCATTATACCTCTCTTAACACAAAAATCACAGGCTTGCAAGTCTTGAGGTATGAACTTCAGTGCGGACAGTGATTAAAAAAAGGCATTTGGAGGGGGAAAAATATGAAGCTTCTACCTGAACTTGTTTTGATAAAAATAGAGCCTTACAGCGTTGGGAAAGGAAACCAAGCCTCTCCAATCTGCTGCTTTTTGCATTATGCGGTTGGAAGAAGGGTGAGTTGAAGACTTGATCGATAATTTTGGATAGCTTGAAGTTGTTTGAGTGGGCAGTGAGGACAAGCCAGTAATCAGGGCCTAGAGATAAAATACTCTGAGAACAGGTTTTGGGGAGCTGAGTAGGAGACTTTGGGTTTCTGGAGTCACAAATCATTATTGGGACAATAGAATTACCTATCTATAACAGGGTAATGAACATTGTGATGTGTATTTTGACTGTAGGAAAGTTTTTAGCACTTTTGAGTAATACTTTCCTAGACAAGTTAGGGAAATGTGTTGTAAAAAAAATGGTTCAAGAGTGATGATAAACTAGATATCTTAGCTCTCATGTTATGAGAAGAGTAGCTCTTGGTCCTGACTGACATGGAAGGCAGTTCCTCAGAACTGATGTTGCTGGGTAGTTTTCTCAAGATAGGTGATAGAATAGAATGTGATGAGCCCAGAATCCTCATATGATCATGAACTACAGGGCATTTGTTGTGGGTTTTAGAGATATGTGACAGGAGGAATCCGGGGCTGACTCACAGGTGGAAAACATCTTTCTTTACAGCCTTATACGCTCCTTTAAAATAGTTTCTGGCAGTGTGGCTGACTCTCAGAAGAGTCATGGGGAGCTGGCCTCAGCAACTCAGCTCCGTTTTTCTTCCCAAAGTCAGGAATGTAAAGCGTTCTCAGCAGTCTGTGTCTCAACACAGCCCCATGAGCTGTCATGTGATGAAGCCCTAGTGTAAAAGCTGCAGTTTATTGGCCTGAGACCTCCATGCAGCTCTGAAGCCCACAAAGCTGAAAGGGAATGAATTTGTACAGCAGGGTTAGAACTTAAAAACTACCTTGACCAAATTGCTTACGTGAATAAAAGAACAAGAACTTAAGATTGAAGCAAGTACAATGTACTATGCTTAATCAGAAGTCACGGAGGGAAGGGACCTTAAAGATCATCTAGTTCCAATCCCCCTGTCATGGGCTTGTCCAGCTTTCTTGTAGGACCCCTTTAGTCACTGGAGCTGCTCTAAGGTCTCCCTTAAGGAGCCTTCTCTTCTCCCGGCTAAACCAGCCCAGCTCTCAGCCTGGCTGCAGAGCCGAGTTGCTCCAGCCCTTGCAGCATCTCTGTGACCTCCTCTGAATTTGTTCCAGCAGCTCCATGTCTCTCTTGTGGTGTTGACTCTGTGTGTGTGTGTGGGGGTTCTCACCAGAGCGGACTGGAGGGGGAGAATCCCTCCCTTGACCTGCTGGTCATACTTCTTTTGGTAACTGGTTCCTTTTGCAGTGAAGAACTAGGTTTATGGTATACAGCAGCAGTTTTAAGGGAAAAAAGTTAATGTGGAAGATGTAGAGTTTTGTATACATCTGAGTCCAAGATGTCTGATTTCTTTCTAGGCATCTAAACAGACTTACGCCTTGTCCTGAAAAACTTCTAGTCATATGTCATTTGTGTATCCAAGTTGTCTCAATTTTTCCTTTTGGCTAAGTCATCATCCCAGAAAACCTTAATATAAAAAGGCAATGAATTGCTATGTGAGACAATTAATTGGCAGAAATGCAGATGTCCAAATACTCCTTCAGTGATGTAAAAAAGGGACTTTTTTCATTGTAATTTAGGGAAAAAAAATCACGTTTCTGTCAATGAGGAAACCTGTTTCTAAGAAAACAGTCAGTCACGATGATGGTACATTGATGTGGCAGTGGTGGTCTCGTGGTACATAATTTTGCTGGTAAATTCCCTGTGAGAACAACTTTGAGCCATTTATGTAGCTTCTTTCCTTTACAAAAGTGAATTTTTGGGATGAGACAGAATGTGTTTACAACACTTGATAGTGTTACGTAGGGGGGGGAAAAAGCCTGGAGCTATCTAAATCAGCATGATAAATCTGCTGTAGGGTATAACAGCCGCACTGCTTTTGGTGACAATTGTCTGTGTACTCTCTACAATGTCCTACTCTTCTTTAGGACCAAAGGATGATTCGTGTAAATGCAAAACTTCAGGAAGGAGACTCTGAAATAGATACGCATTGATTTAAAGGGAGATGGTACTACAGCTGAGGGTTCTGAAAATTGCACTTGTGTATTTAGGGACTATCATATTTTAAGGGCTTGCTTCATTTTGGCATTAAATACTAAGTTTTTAACATGGTTCTAATTCACTGTACCTCGTAGAAATCACTTGTAAAGTACCTAAACCTCATTGTGCATGAGACGAGACCCATTCCAGAGTACAATGCCTTAGGATTGGCGCTTTGTGGCCATTATTTCTTCCAGAGTGAAATACTTCATATATGGAGTATAAATTGCAGTCTGAGCCATATGAAATTTATTTTTTTGCAAATGTTATTTGTATATAAAATAAAGCTGTATTGTTCTGCCCTTCCAGCAGTTGTCTGCTTTATTCAGAAATAAATGCTGAAGACCAGTGGGAGCTTTAAATTTCTTTTCGTAGCTCATGGTTCATGCCAGTTACTGTCCTACTGAAGCGCAGCTACACAAGCAGGGGGTTCTTTCTGATGCTTCTTTTATGCTGCTTGTGAAGATCTCCTAAATCTTTCTTGCTGTCTGTTTTCTATCATAGGTGTTCCATCTGCAAAAAGGTATTTACCTCCTTTCTGTGCAAAGGTGCTGGACACAAATGAAAACCCTTCAGTGTGTTAGACCCAGCATTTTTTTTCTCCATACTGGGTTTAGTGATGTATGTATTTTGTATTTTTTCTTAATGCAAAGTTAGGTTTTTTTGTGATAATACTTGCTCTTACTGAAGAAAAAAAATCCTGATCACAGAAGTGTTTGGGTTGGAAAAGGACCGTAAGGTCATCTAGTCCCAGCCTGTGGCAGGGGGGTGGAGCACCTTACACTAGACCAGGTTGCTCCAAGCCCCATCCAGCCTCACCTTTAACACTGTCAGGGATGGGGCAGCCGCAGCTTCTCTGGGCACCCTGTGCCAGCCAACACCTCACTACCTTCACAGAGAGGAACTTCTGCCTAATGTCTGATCCCAGTCTCCCCAGTTTAAGTTTGAACTTCTTGTCCCTTTTCATTCTGAGGAAGACTAGGAGGCAATAACTCCACTGTTTATGCAATCAGTTGACAAATAATGGGGTTGCTTTGAATTACTTCTACTTTATTGTTCATGTCTTAATACTTTTTAAGAGTTACATGCTTTAGAAGCCTGATTAACAGGATTTGAATTTTTGGGATACCTTTTTAAAATACTCTAATATTGTCCAAATTTTACAGTTTCTTGTTATTGTTCTTGCTTATGTTGTAATTAAGTTGAAAGTGTCTGTTAAAGTCTAAACACCTGAAAGTTGCAAAGGTTTTCTGTGTGTCTAGCCCCGAAACAGTTGATTTGGGAAGTGCCATGTAACTTTACCTCTCAATTCTAGTTTGCTCTGAAGATGAACTAAATAAAAAACCCCCTTAAACCCGTATCTGCTTACTCAGAAAGACTGTCAGCTGCAAACTGTAGGAAGCTAGGAGAGTACTCAAGAAAAGTATTAGATAGACTTACCCTGTTCGTATTGGCATCTGTTTTTCTCCATTCTTGGAGTGTGAATACATAGCTAGCTGAGCCTTGAGTCTGATCTAGTGAGTTTATTTTCATCTTCCTGTGCTACTCTTTGCTTTTCAGGCATCAGCTAAACTTCTATATCCATTAGCATGGCTCAGCTGGTGGATTTATTGTGATTTCAGTTCCTCCAGTGTGTTATCAATAAAACTATTGCCCAAATACCAATCACAGGATGAAATCCCCTTAAACACACATTTACAACCCATTTAGAGAGCATGAGTTGCCAAAAGGTCACATGGTAAAATAGAACCAGCAAGATTTGACAGAGGTATGTTGCACAGCAATTCAGCGTGGTAAGTGTTAACTACATGGACTTGACTTCTGGAGGTTTTCTAGTGGTGATGGTAACAGTACTTTTTAACCTGTGTTATACACAAAACCCCCATGTATTTCAGTTGAAGAGGGATTGAAATATAAGTATCACAAAATTGCTTTTTTAGGGTGCTTCAGAATATAGCCACACTTCAAAGAGGCCTCTTTGTACAGGATAAATGCAGTTATGATCTGTCAGGATATGGAACCAAAGGACAATAATGTTCCAACCTAAATTCATGTTGCTGGTGGTTTTTTCTCTGCTGCTTGCAAAATTGACATACTGGGATCCTGAATAGGCGTGTTCAAAGGAGGAAGCTTCTGTAAAACTCAGCTGGTTGAGAAAACATTTTGGAACTGAGCATTGAGGCTGTTTTCTATACACCAGGCTTGCTGTCAGCACAGCTGTGCTGATCAGGGATGTAAAGAGGTGTGAACACTGACTGGTTTAGCTGTTTTTGGCTGAAGCAGTTATCAAATTTATTATTATATTGACAAAACTTTTCTTTTGCTGGTAAAACTGGTCTGCTCAGAGATGTGGCCCCACAAATGGTTTTACATTCTGGTACAAAGTGTAACTTGCTTCAGAAAGCTGGGTTTGTCCTATATTTGCAGTGCTTTGTCAGTGCTTCTAGAGGACTTGAGGGCTCTGGTATCGGCACAGCCAAGCTTCCAAGTTATATCAGTAATCCAAGCTAAGTAGAAAAGGGTGTGGAAGCTGAAAGGAGGCGTGTTGAAACAAAGGTTGCTGAGGAACAGATGAGAGCTGACAGGATCTCTTCTCTGTTGATAGGATTGATGTCCTTGTGTGATTTGGGTCTGCTGTGAACCTCCAGGAAGGTGGGCTTTCTAGCTGTGTGATGCTAAATCTTGGAGCTTGTGTTGTTTCTGTCATCAGCACACCAGCAGCGGCTAGAGTGCATTATTTTTGTTCTCTGGAAGTGATTTGAGTTAGCCTTTTGCACTGGCATTAAGCAGCCTAGCAGGAGGGCTTCGCTGTTTTTTCCACTGTTATTTCTTCAGTCACATAGTCTGAATATCCAAAATACTGTGAGTTTGGGAATAAGAAACAGTTGAAAATGAGTGGTACTCTGAAACACTGTGTTCCCATTTGTTGTTCAATATGAAGCATATATGAAGTTTAATGAACAAGTCATAATTCTTCCATGCTTTAAAATGAAGTATTGACTTTCAGCTGTGCATGGAAGTAGTATTTTTCTTATGACTTCATGTTCCTTGCTCGTTCTTTCATCTAAATGGCAGTATATTGTATAAAATCTGAAACTCCAGGATTTTGGACTCTGTCCTAATGAGGAATACCATAACAGACAGAGCCTGCGATTCTTAAGGTTTGACACTGGGTTAGTTTACAGTGAATGGAACCAGATTAGGCCCTGAAATCTTGGATATGAACAGCATGGCAACACAGTACAATTGTGGAGACACTCACTGATGGTTTAATGTTTGTTTTTCAGTAGCTATTATACTTGGACTGATGCCTAGTTAAGTTAACAGAAATAAAGCTTGAAGATTTTAGGCAGCCTCAGAAGCCTTGCAGTAGGCTTTTGTAAAGCAGTATTTATTGTGTTTGAGTTCTAACATCCTAAAGAGAAGTCCCAAGAAAAGATCACCAAACATTTTCTTTGTTATTAAGAAAGACTTCTTTGCTGGCTTCAAAAGGAAATTTTTTTTTTCAGGGAATCTCCCTTCTTTTAGCCTTCTTATCTATGTTTTATTAATCTGATTTTCGTTGCCTCGATGGACTGATTTCATATGAAGATTGCAGGATTTGTTTTTATTAGTTTTATTTTGCTGTTTAAAATGGTGAAGTTTTGAAGTTTCATCAAAGAAATGAATATGACTTGTTAAAATGGCGCAAAGATCCAGTGTCTTTGTTGTGCCCATTCATGCTATTTTCTGTGGGTGTTGTTAGATTGATAATAAGATTGTAAGTAGCTGATGTTGACCTGAGAATGTTTCTCAGTAAGCATATGGCCTACATTACTTCTGTTTTGAAAATATTGTGATAAAATAAAACACTTTGTCAGTAGCTACCAAAGAGAAAGAAAACAGTTTTGGGTGTAGGAGATGCAAACTCTTAAAAAATACCCTGTATTTTGTCATTGTTGGAAATGAAAATGGTGGCAGTATTTGGCACTTTCCCATGTACTTGAACATTAAAAGCATTCCGCATCCGAGTGTTTGTCAGAGTTGGCTGAAACTCACTGATCTGCACGTTGTCTTGTAGAGAAAACATCATTGGAAGCTGTAGATGTTTCTGCAAAGTAAGAGTGTAATGAGAATAGGTTTGTGGGTAGCCGCCCTCCCATAAGTAAAGTTCTTGCAAAGAGACCAATCTGTTTGTGATACGTGGGACAAGAAATAACTGTTCAAATCTTGGCAAAAAATTCCAGTTAAACATTAAGAAAAGCTTTCTATTACATGGGATGAATTTCTTGTCCAGGAGTCAAGTCCTAACGGATGTTACAAAGTGAGGATGGGGTACCTAGTGCCATTGTGATCCTGTCTTGCGGTGACCCCCAACCCCTTTCCAAGAGGAGAATGGGAGGTATCCTTTTGTAATATCTTGTAAAAGAGTACATCTTTCAAACTACCTTTGTGGAACTGTGACTGTAAGGTGCTTACTCATGAAACCGTATTCTTTGATAATAAGAAGGTGTGTTATATCATGTACTTGCTCAGGGTGAATAGTATGTGATTGTTTGTCAGTTTCTTTAATTTCTGCTAAATTCAAGTCATGATCCTAAGATATTTGGAGGTAATTTTGGTAATGAATCATAACTTCTTTTCAACTGAGAAGCATAAATATAGTAAAATACGTGGTGTGGGAGTAAAGATACCATCTCCTCTGCTGTAAATTGTTCTAATTGTATTAATTTTATTGCATTTCTGAAAGCCTTTACAAAATGATATCTCAAGCTGTTTGAGTACTTTGTCCAATCAAACGTTTGTTCACTTGTTAAGACTGAAAAACTGGTATCTTGCTATATTTTGTATTGATTTAGAAGGTGTTTCTCATCAGTGAGATCTGAGTCAGAGAATAACATTAGAAGTAACTGTGTTAGGAAAATCTTTGGGGGGGGGGAGGGGAGGGGAATAAAGGATGTGAAATATCACTTGTGTCCACTACAGATTTTTTGTGAAGGCCAAAATTCTTTTCACATATGACCTTTCCTAAGGAGCCAATTGGCAAAATCTTTTTAGTAGAAAAATATTCAAGTTAGGCAATACATTGAATTGATTATTAAATTCAGCTGTTTCAAGTAACCAGATGCGTTTACTTTTTACCACTTCACATATTAAATTCCTGTAAATGATCAGCAACAAATATGTTTAACTGTGCATTATAACCAGGAAATCTGTTAATGATAAGAATATTCAAGATCACTTTCATATGTATGTCTGAGAAAAGGCTCTTTCAACTCTTCTTGATGTTCACTTAATTTCTAATGTATTGGTAAGTTATTGCAACTTTCTAGTTCCATCTGATCTGCAGGAACAGTTAATTTAAACTTTAAGCTGGGATTTAAACCTTCATTAGGTTGCATAGCAAATGATTGTGTATCAGGACTGCAAATGCAATTCATGTTGCAGTTCATGATTTCAGAAATAGGAGGTAGGTGGGTGTGTGCTCATTTATTGAACTATCGCATATTTTGTGTGTATAAACCAAAAAGTAATATTATAAGCTCAAAAAATGTCAGTGAAGCTATTGGGTTGGAGGGACAGCCTGGAATTTTAAGAATGTATTGTATTCCATTCCATGTAAGTTATTCTTTGGGGATTAAATATTACAGATTTGGTTTAGAAATTTTTCAGGGAATGTTTGGAAAAATTAGAAAAAAATCCATACTGTTTTTGAGTTTGATACTTTTCCAGCTTTAGCTTTTTTGGGGATTATGTATTTGATCATAGAGGGAGGGTTCAGGGTTATGGTACATGCTTGTGTGTGTGCACATGGACATGCCACCACTCAGTCTAGTGGAGTACTTCTTCACTGGACGTTGCTGCACAGATTTGTATATCTACAAAAATATGTACAGTCACAAATGAAGGTCTCTTCAGGTAATACCCATTTTAGAATTAAAGTTGTCTGATTCAGATAAGAAATAACTATGTAATTAAGTATTTACTTGAAATTTCTGCCCTTCGATAATCATTCCATATGTACCTGTGGTCTCAGGGTTGAGACTCCTCTGAGGCTGTCCTGACACTGCTCCTTGGCCATAGCATTATGAATATTCATAGAAAATATACCTTGGAGGTGATACTTAGCTTTACACATTATTTTCACTTCAGAAATAGCACTTGTTAACATCTATTGAACTGGGGTCTGATATCTTTGTGTGGACTCCTGGCTGATTCCCAGCTTAGCTAGGTGTTTCTCAGTAACACTTGCTCCTTTACCTTAGTATTAGTAGCATGGCAGGGGTGGGTTTGTGTGGAGGAGCTCTAGCAGAGTGATGAGGACACACAGAAGTGAGACCCGGCAGCTCACCCCTGGAATTTAGCTAGTTTCTGTGCAAGTTTGGAAACCTGGATGGATTCTGGGGGGTGCCACTGCAACATTGCTAGGGGTAATTGACTTCAGTATTTCAAAATTAGTCTAGAGGGCCACAAAGATGCTGCGAGGCCTGGAGCACCTCTCCTATAGAGACAGGCTGGGAGAGATGTGGTCCTTCAGGCTGGAGAAGAGAAGGCTCAGGGGAGACCATAGAGCAGCTTCCAGTACCTGAAGGAGATCTACAGGAAATCTGGAGAGACGTTTGACAAGGGCCTATAGTGACAGGACAAGGGGGAATGGTTTTAACCTGGCAGAGGGGAGACAGATTAGGCATAAGAACCTGAATCTGTACAAGTCCATGGGACCTGATGAAATCCATCTGCAGGTCCTGAAGGAGCTGCAAATGAAGTTGCTAAGCCACTGT
>JANRGW010010204.1:0-12334 GCA_024733675.1 Psilopsiagon aymara
GCACAGGGTGCTCAGAGAAGCTGTGGCTGCCCCATCCCTGGCAGTGCTCAAGGCCAGGTTGGACAGGGCTTGGAGCACCCTGCTGTGGTGGAAGGTGTCCCTGCCCATGGCAGGGGGTTGGAACAACCTTTAATGTCCCTTCCAACCCAAACCATTCTGTGATTCTATTATTCTATAAAAAGATTGATTCATTGATTCATTGGTTGGAGTTTATGCTGTTCAAATGAGAAATGTTCATAAGTAATGTCCATGCCACTTGGAAAATGTTGAAGTTCGAATTCTCTATTTCACAGCAGCTGTAAAGAGGCACATTTCAGAAGTCAAATCTTATCTCCAGAGAGACTGTACACAGAGACGTTTTAAACATTCACGCAGAGAGCAGAGCTTTCCACAGCAACCAAATTCTGCCTATTAATGAAGAAATCCTCAAATCCCCAAACATTATTTAAAAAGCAACTATAGTTTGCAGAAGAATCAGGCTACAGCCTCTAGTCATGTTAGTCGATATTTATGTATGACTTCTGGATTTCATAAACCACAATGTCAGAGAAAAATGTTGAATTATATATAGTTCAGTGATAGAATCGTTTAACTGCGCTGTCAGTATAGTTCAGAGCAATTACAACACTATAAGAAATGAGTCATTTTTTTCTGTATAGTACTTTTCAACAGTGTAACACTAATTAAGTGTCAGTTAAGAAAGTATACTGAAGATAATCTTATTCACTAGATCCAGGAACCATCATTGACCACGTAAGCTGATGGCTAAGCCATCTTAATATAAGACATTAAAGGTGAAATCCTTGTTGTCACTAACCCCACAATCAAATTCTTACCAATTGAAGTAAACTCAGGATTTCATCTCTGAGAAGATCAAACCACGCCATATGATGGATTACATACTCCAGCACATGCAAATATCCAACACTTGAGGAAGCACTTAGACATATACTGTTGAACATTCAAAAAGATATTTAAATGATTTCAGGAATATAATTCCTGGGGTTTGTTCATATGAGGGATGGTGAACTGAAAGCTCAGCAGAGTGTAAGTTGCTGCAGTTTTGCAAAGATAATTAAAAATGGAGCAGCAGGGTGAAAGTCCCCTTCGCCACAGCTACAGTCAAGTGTCTCCCAGGAGTACAAACATTCAGTAATTAAAAGGGCTTAATCAGCTCCCAGGGCCCACCTCACCATTTCATTTTCTTAAGACTGCCAATAAAGATGCCAATTACAGCTAAATATAACAGAACAAGACATGCTCTTCTGAAGTACAAAGAAAGACCACAGTTGATTTCAAATTGGTCATCAAATAGCTAATAAACTGTAAAGGGCTTTCACTGCTTTGATTTTTAGTACAAAAGAGTAAACTGCACAAAAAAGCTTGCAGACCAATTCTCCCACACTCAGCCAACTCTACAAAGTTTGGAAATGTGATATGTATATTATTTACTCAAAGAAGTGAATGATATCTTAAAAGTTACATATACTAATTTTCTTAATTCTCCCCAGAACACCAACAGTGGAATTGCTAACCAGTACCGTCCTAAATGAAATTGTGAAAATTGAAATGAGATGACAACCACAACATTTCACTTTGTCTTCTCCAATCAGCCTGCTCTGTTCTGAAAAATAAATCCCATGTCTTACCTGCTCTACTTATTGCCAAAAGTAATCTGTCTTTACATACCAGGCAATTAAATATTGAAAATAAAAGGTACTGACACTATTAGAGCTTCATCCCCCTGGCAAAGTAGCTGTACAAGTAATGTGCAGAGCCTGCAATTTTGCTTTTACAGAAGGAAGTTGTATACCCTTAAGGACGCCACAGCACAGCTGCTAATTCTGAACACCTCTCTTACAACTGGATCAGTAAACTCCAAGTGGGGATGAATAAATAAGGTAGGTGGTAGATTTTATAAGGCAAGTGGAACAAAAATAGAAGGATCTTTATATAGTAAGAAAAGCCTGGGGGCGATCTCACCATCTCTTTTCCCTGCTGAAAAAATGCTATTTGCTTTTTAATTAAAGCCTTTTTGGTTTCTTTTTGCAGACCAATTCTCTCTGAGCACCAGCACGTCTGTGGAGATGAAAAATGCAGAGAGTAATGAATTTTAGATTTGGAAGAAGTCAGCTCTAGAAATAAAAAAGGCTTCCACACACAGCCAAGATTTGAAGGTGAAGTGATTTAATGGCTGACTCGACTCATTATAATTATCATTATTCATGTTCTGGTGCCACCCAGAGGCTCTGTGTTAGACACCGTACTAATAATATACCATCAACAATAAATCTGTTTGCAAAACTATGAAAGGATTTAAGACACCAGGCAGGCTTTAAGCAAGAGGAAGAACAGAAGCATGGCAAGAAGACGGGAAATGAAGCTTCAGCAGATAACTACCAACCCATTGACCAGTATGGCTTTGCTTGTTTAAACAGGAAAGTAAACTTTTTAAGGCAAAAAAATCTGGCATAGGCCCCTGTCCCAGGGAGCAAGGGAGAGAAAACACCAAGAGCAGTACATCCCTCAAATATTGGAGCCAGGCACCCAAAAAAGTGTGGGATGAACCAATCTCTTACTTTCATGTTTGGCACTTTAACGTTTAAATAGGTATGGTAGAAAAAGCACAAAAAGAAGGAAATACAGTATATAGCAATAAGTTGAGGAGAGGTGGGAAGTTCACGGATGACTAGCTAGGCACAAGTATCAAAAGAACACCCAAAGAGGGCACGATGAAGGGTACTTGGAGTAAGTAACCCTTCTTATCCAAGAAAATCCACTTTTTACATAATTCTCTAAATTAATGATTAAAATACTTAATTTTCCAATAAAACATACCCAAACAAGACATGAGCATGACAGTAGTAGCATGGGGCATAGCTGAAAAATGTGTATAGAGGAGGAGGAGGTGTCAAGTTACTGTCAGCATTAAGTGGGTTTTGTGATGTCTCCAATTTTCTGGGTCATATCCTTCACTATGTCAATCAGAGAGCTCATGTAATCTTCTCGCCAAAATTTAGCCGCAATACAACCAACATGCAACTCAATTTTGTTAAACTGACAGAAATCCAACCCTAATTGCAACAAAAAAAGCCAGTAACTTGCTCTGATGCTGTGGCTATGCCCTTGGGAACTCCACAAGGCTTACTTATGTTTAGTAGCTATGCTTGGGACTCTCTTCAAAGGATATTCACATCTGTGATGCGAATTACAAGAATTAAGTGTTATAACTTTTGTGGTAATCACATCCAACTGAAGGAAGCAACAGTTGCATGAAAACAATTCTAATTATTGCACCAAAAAGCATACTGTTTCACAAGCACCTTGGGATGCAGTTGTTGGACAGTAAAGCATGATAGTCTGTATTTGCCATGAGAACCTAAACTCAGCAGTAGTTCTAATAATTCGTGCCTTCTGCTTCATTTTCTTTGAATTTATTGCTGCTCATCATTCACAAGGTGTTTTCAGTCTGTATTTGTGCAATCAGAAGCTACCAAGTATTAAAAATCTTTAAGAGAACATTTAACCAGACCATCCTCTATGCTTATTAAAGACACACGACCATTTATTCTCAGTGGCATAGCGCTACAGGTTAAATAAAATATAACTACAGTCAGTAATCCCTCATCAGCCCTGTAAGGATACAAGGTCAATTACTTCATCCTTGTAAATTAAAGGCTGGAAACAGCATACCAAATAACTAAAAGCCTAACGACAGGCTGTTTTCATTACACTTCATATCAATAACAGTTGTCAAAATGAAAAGAACTGAATTCAAGCTTCATTTGCTTCCTACAACCCATTAGTAAATGTGCAAGTTTCTGTTTTGATAGGCGAGGGAAGCCTTTATAGTCTCATAAATGTAAAAATAAAGGATCTAATTTATTCATTCATCAACAATGGGGTACACTGCTTGACAAGTTTATACGCCTGAGCACACACCCACCAATTAAAATGGTGAGGATGGATGATCACATAAATTTCTGGTGTACCATGTATGGCAACCTTGCAAGATTGTCATGAACATTAGAAGATCTTGATCCTGAAGAAGACATCTGCTCCGTCTCCTTTTCCCACAAGAGGATCTTGTTCCACCTAATCATTCATGAGACATTTCTGTCTAGGTGGATCTCAAAGGTTTCCATGGTAAAGCCACCATGGCCCCCTGGGAAAATCTCTTCCATAACTTTGCGATAACTTCTAAATCTCTTTTCCTGCAACTTTATTTCAACATTTGTTTCAACCAGAAACAAAGTAATCTGTTATTTTGCCTTTCTCTTCATTTTTGCAGCACGGATATTGTGTTTAACCCCAGTAGGCAGCTAAATCCCATACAGCCACTCGTTCACTCCTCCCTCAGCTGGACGAGAGAAGAATTGGAAGAGTGAAAGTCAGAAAACTCATTGGTTGAGAAAAAGACAGTATAACAGCTAAAGCAAAAGTCATGTGCAACCAAAGCAAAATAAGAAATTAATTCACTTCTTCCCATCAGCAGGCAGGTATTCAGCCTTCCCAACTCTTCTGGCTGTGTCCCCTCCCAATTCCTTGTTCATCACCCGCCTGCTTCCTGGCACCAGCAGAGATAAAGATGTCATTGTTCCACTCGGAGCTTGTCAGGCCATACCTGGAATACTGTCTTCAAATCTGGTTCCTGATATACAAACAAGATGTGGACAGGCCACAGAGAGGTGCCAGAGAAGGGCCAAAAGATTAACCAAGGACTAGGCAGCTGAGTCAGGAAAGGCTGAGAGACCTGGGTTTGTTCAAGCTTCAGAAAAGAAGGGTCATGTCATCCCATGTTCCAGTATTTAAAGTCAGACACTTTCAGGATTGGCTGGACATGGTGCTGGGCCATTTAGTCTAGGTCATGCTTTGCCATGTAGGGGGCCCACATGACCCTTGAGGTCCCTTCCAACCTGGTATTCTGTAATTGTATGATTCAGTGTTGGAGGCAGATAAGGTCTTGACTCTGCTTAAGCACTGCTCAGCATTAACTAGAACATCTGTTTTCAGCACAAATCTAAAACATAGCTCCATGGTAGCTATTACGAAGAAAATTAACTTCACCCCAGCCAGAATCAGTACAAAAGGTAACATATTAGATGGCTGTTATGTACCTCCTGATCTTCTGCCAAGCTAAATAACCCAAATTCTCTCATTCCTCCCTCAGATCATGCTGTGTAGATGTCTAATCGTAACCATGACTATACTCTGAATTTGCTATAATTAGTTTGTACCCTACCAGAAAGGCACACCTGAGAATCCACAAAGTACTCCCACCTAAACTTAGTAGCTTGTCCTTGTTCCTATAAGAATTGTTCCATTTTTCAGTCCAGTTCTTCAAGTACTTTTGAACTTTAACTCTGTATTCTGACACACCTTCAATCTCTCCCAGCTTCCATGTGCTTGCAAACTTAACAAGAATGCCTTCTGGTGCATCACCTAGGCTGCTAATGAAAATATTAATCAGAAAAAGTCTTTGCTGTGCTCCAATCAGTACATCCATCCAGTCTCAGAAAAAACCTCTCAAACTACTGTGCTCTATAGGTAGTTTTCCAACAAGTTTTGCATTCACTAGATGATAATCTAAGCCATGTTTCTTCAGCTTCAAGTTCAATAAGAACAAATGCCAAAACCTTACTAGACCTCCAAAATATCATTCTTCTGTCTCTATAAGGCTTATCACTTCCCCTGAAAAATTAGAAATTTCCTTCTGACTGCTCATTGATCTTTACCCACTCACTTGAGGGCATTAATGCCTTTGATTATTCTGTTTTTAATTCGAAAGGGTAACAATGGCTTTACTCTGTATAATAATTCTGATTGATGAGGCTAGATATACTAACATATCAGAACCTGTATTACTATCAGATTGATGAGTAGCACACATACAAAATTCACCAGAAGTGCCAAAGAACAATTCAACCCCTAAAATGCAGCTGTTTGAAAGAGCAGAAAAATACTACATGTTATGGTCTTACAACCCAATCATGGCAAATAGGTTGTGAACCACTTTAAAATACAAGTGCAGCGCTCATTCTTAGTGGGCTTCTGGTTTATGTCTCTTTTGGGGCAGTACATTTTGGCTCTGCCAAACCAGACTATTTTAAAAAGACAGGAAAATATGGCTTTGTAGGAACATTGATATTTTTGTGAGTCAATGCTTCTTGTCTACCAATGTCTGCAGATCAAACCTGCCCAGCGTACAATTAACAGCCTACTTTTCCAATTATGTACCCCCACAAAATGTCAAGTTTATATAGCTGTCATAAAGAACAAACATACACCACACCTAAACACCAAACTATATAAAAAGACACAGATGCACAACTTCTAAACAAACTACAATAAAATACAACTAACAGGACCAGGGCAGCTACTACGTATTCTTGAAATATTATTTGCTTTTTTAATGCCGTATCTTAACCAGATCCTTAGTAAAAAGTACTACACATCCTTTAGCTGCTTGGTATGAAACAGAAAATCAGAAAGAATGAGAAGCAGGAGTATAGCAAACAGGTAGTCATATCCTCGTTCAAAAACTGGGATTTCCCAGGTGAGTGCAGCTCTGCATTCACTGTAGAGAAGAACTGGCATGAGAATATTAAGGAGAAATGAGGAATATTACTGCAGAATTATCTAAGAACTTCAAACTTCCTTCTTCCTGCCTGCACACGCATCATCCCTATGAGCAGAGCTTTACGAAAGCTCAGGGATTTTAGAAAGCGAAGTCTCCCTCCTGAGACAGAAATTCAGAAGAAAGTGAAGAAAAAGAAAAACATTTTTTCCTGCTTTTGTAAAACACTATTTCACACATCTAAGAACTGAGCAAACACAAACTCTGATAGTTTCACCCCAAAAGAAAGGAAACATTAGCTTTTTGCTGGTAATACCAAGCAAGATGCTAAGAAAGTATATCATCAAGGCAAGAGGTTTTGATGGAAGGCTGTTCAGCATCATGCTTCCTACTGCATGGGCAGGTCAGAGGAAGTCTATGAAGAGCAGTGAGCATTGGTCCCCAATTGTCTTTTTCTACACTTACTCCAGAATGCTCAAGAACACAGTAGAAGTTCTTCACATCTTCACCTTCCAACAGCGAAAAATAACAAATATTGAAGTAAAATGTGAAGAAGATCAGTACATTTCCCTGTAGTCATAAGAAAATGCCAAATACTTTAGTTAGAATTTCAGAGGTTAAAACTTCAGCAGGGAAATGACACCTCTGACAGAAAATATTCAAGAGGTCAACTAGAATGGCCCATCTTTAGACATCATTTTTTCTCCTTCTAATTCTTTCCTTTGCCCAAAGCAGAAATTGCAGGAAAATGGAAGTAATGGCAGTGCAACATACTGCAAGACCATTAAAACCCTAACAACAATCCTTCCTTGGATTAGCAAGAAATATAAAGAATGTTATCACTCGATACTTGCTTAAGATGACCCGTGATAGTGATTTGCTTCTCTTACATGATGGCGATATCTCATCACCATGGGTGGGAAGAAAGACGTTACTGATAACCAGTTGTATTATTCATTAAATGTTTTGTGATGAAAGAAAGCAGGCCCAAAGAAAATAAATGATATCCCATCTGTTTAAAAGCATACGGTTATTATCCTATTGTAACAAATCTTGTTCAGATCCAAAAAAATTGCACTCTTCAGTACTTCTCCCTGTGCTATAAAAATTGGTTCTAGGGGAAAAACAACTGACGCAAAGTAATTTTGTAACAGTGTGACATTTATAAAAAATTAATGCTTCTGCTAATTGATTGGCTGGGGAAAAATATGGAGACAATCCAGCTAAGTTTGAGTTTGATGACAATGTGAGCAGAGGCAAAAATCCCTGTGTATCTGGCTCAGATTTGCTCCTGTGTATCAGGTTTTGTAATAAAACAAAATTTATTCAATTACTCATTCTCCAAACTAATTTTTCCCTTTCTAGTGATTTTTTTAAATACTTTATTATTTCAACCTCATGTGACACAACAACTAGAAGTCTTAAAAGTATAATGTTCTGAACAGCTTCTTGAAAAATGAGTGCTACAGACCAAAGGAACTCCACCAATTTTCACACAAAGTTAAAGGCAAGAAGAAAGCAGCCATATTCTAGATACTAAATCCAACACTTAGCTGCTAGAAAGACAAGATTTGCTCTAAAGTATCTCTCTCCCTTCCTGACTACCATTCAAAAATATCAATCACTATCTCTACATCTCCAGAATGTTACCTCCTATACTTGGTCAAATCTGGTTGACATATTTCTCTCCCAGCAAAAAAAGGAGCCATCTTAATAGAAAAACTTCAAACTATCTCTTAGCTCAATCTTCCTTTTCCTTTAATCTATTTCTCTCTTTTAATTTAAGCTCATAAAATTCAGCAGCAGACCATGTTTCCTTTCTTGTCATGGCTCTGGTGGTTGCAAGGGCTGACGAAAATGTACATAATGAAAATGTGGGGTTAGAGTCTACAGTAGACAGGAGAGGAATAATATTCAGGGAGAAATATAGCAAGGTTGCAGGAAGCTATAAGCAGGGAAAAATGCATCTCCTTGTCTCTTTTGTTCTCCTTGCCTTTTCTTCATGCCTGATTAAGGAGAAAGCATGAAGCAATCTCCCTACCAGAATACTTGATCTGAGTGCGTAATAAGTCATGAACTTGGGAGGGAAAAAGTGGTCAAAGAAGCTGGCTTATGTGTGTGTCTACAGAACTCCAATAAAATATATACTGTAGTTTTGGCATGTAAAATGTACTTTAATAACAAAATACTTTCGATTCTGTACTTTAAATAAAACTTTTAATTTGGTTCACACACCTATGTCTAATGGTAAAAGGTTTGCTCCTCACAGTACCCACAGTACCCAGGGGATACCCAGTATTCAATTCGTGCTGAGATCAGCAGGCTTACTTCATCTACAGCTTCACCTAAGTACACAATTTGGCTCCTCCATGATGTAACAGTATAGACCAATATATATATATAGGATGATCTCAGCATCATTTGTCCAGAGCACCCTGGCATACTCAGATAAAGCAAAGACAACACTACATAAATGCAAATAAAAGCTCTTATTGGGTTTTTTGTTTTGTTTTCTAAAGTGTCTGAAACCCAAATAGGAGACACTGGAGTTGGTACAGACCTGAAACACTGCCTGAAAGTCCAGCTTATAGGTCTTTTTAAAAATTCAATATATCATCATCATAAATAATAATTTTCCAAACCTATGTTGAAGCTTCCACTTTATAACCAACAGGAAAACTAGAGACAAGATGTGGGACTTTCAGCCAGCTGTCTGCTCCTGTGATGAAATTAGCACTAACTAGGTACCTTCTGTTAGTTATCAATGATACATCTTGTATATTCATTTGAGGATTCTTTTTAAAGTATTTATTATCAATGCATTTTAATGCAATCATATCCCTCTCTGCTTTAATTTTTTTACAGATCTAATTTGCATTTCACTTGTCTTTTCATCATGACAAAATCCCATTTATTTAGGCCCATTTTGCCATAAACTATGATAAAATATCTCAAAATAAATTCACTTAGCTAAGATATTTCACTAAATGAATGCAATTTGGACATTTTTTTAGAGCAGTCTTAAAGATGATGTTACAACTGCGCATTACAGCATCTACAATAAGCAGGCAGTATGAGGTCATGTTTGCCAGTATTCTGCTTGAAGCTGGGAAAGAAACTTTACAGAACTTTCTATTGATAATTTCTCTTCCACGATGATTGATGGTGAACTTTCTGCCAATGTATGAGATACCATTTGCAGACCACAGATTTCTTCCCTCAACATCCTTGACAGTAGGTTAACAATATTTTCATGTGTGCCAAACTCAAAGTATCCATCTGCAGCATCCTGTTATATTTCATATTTCTGTCTACAAACTGTTATTCCACCTTATGACATATTCTCAATTCAACATCTTCTGTTTTCCTTTTCCTCCAAAGGGAATTCATTATGCTAATGAACACTAGCAAAATAAAAGACACAGATTAAGTGTTCTCTCATCCCACCAAAGAATGACAGCTTCAAGTCACTAGTTCAGCATCCTAGAAATTGCCAAGGGACTACTCCAACTGAGACTACGTGGGTATGTTACAAACTATAAGACTTTGTACAATACAAATAATAGACCATCAGATTTGAACGTAGGAAAACATCATCTTTAACCTTTGTTGTGTCTACACAAGCCAGATGACCCAGGATAACTAATGACTTGCAAACCTGTAGAGCAGACAAGCGTACTCTTATTTCAAGAGCTGAGATTACCAAAAGACCTAAAAACTTTCCAGAAGTAGGTGCTTCCCCAGAAAAATTGTATTGCCAAGGGCAGCACCCACAAGCACTGCTAAGACTGTGAAAGACTGACACCTGAAAGTCATTATAATTAAAAATATCCTTACAGGTTGACATCATGCTCTCTTCTTCCAGGTCTCATTAAAATTGATTTTTAAATACAAAAGTAAATACAGTTTTCTCTAAGCCATCTCATCCTCTCCCACAAATGACACCATTTACAACAGGTCTGCATGGCCGGAGCACTGCAACAAAACTCCTCTGAGCCTTTACTGGGAATTTGGGGTTTATCAGAAGTGTTAAGAACTGGACTGCTTCATCATAGAAGTGTGATTTCTTTCTCTTGTCCCTTCCTGACAATTTAGGATGCAACGAACATACAGTATTCTGCAATAATCCCCTTTTCTGTGCTATGCAAACTTGCCAACACATATGCAGATTCAATGCTTTCCTTTTGACATCCCGTACTGATAAACAGATATGATTTTTTTTCCCTGCAATTACTATTTTTTACAAATTCGGTTGTATTTGACATATATTTCAAAGACAGGGGCACTCACAGCCACCCTCTTTCATCTTACATCATCACATAGCCCTGAACAGAAGGAGATGACATACAGCCTAGGAAAGACTGAATGAATGCATGCAGGAGCCACCTGCTTTGTGCCTCCAGATCTTTCTAGTTAATCCAAGCCCCCCGCAACATTGCTCAACTTCAAATCTATTCCCTTTGCTACCAAAATCCTCAGTAAAATACACTGGTGGTCTGAAGACAGTGAATAAAAACTATTTTCATTATTAATGTGTATCTCATCCATTTTGATTGCAATCAACGTTAGAAAACTTTTACTTTCTTTTTTATACCTTTTTCCCCTTACAAGAACACGTGTTTTCCAGGACTGCAAACACTGGCAAATGTAAGGTACAAATACTAAAAAATAGATGAATGCATAATATAATGAAATATTCACAGGGACAGGTAGGAAAATATATTGATAAATTATTTATATTTTATGAGCAAGAATATTTCATTATTTGCTTTGGGAACCAGGACAAGCACTTTACTTGATGCCTCTTAAAACCAGCACGCGTGAAACAGAAACAGACTGAACAAGCTCCTGCAACCGGACTCCATCCCTTAACTTCTAGGACCATTGTTTTTACCCCAGGTAACAGCATTTTAAGTTTCTAAACCAAAAGACAGAAAACTAAGACTTCCCTTAATTTCTTGAAATTCAGATGCGCAGAGATCTCAGTTTATGTTTCCTATATGGCAATCCCACAGGAAAGGTTTGCTCACTCATCTCCCTAACTGATAATGACATTAGAATGAGTCTCAATGTGGTACTGCATTCTCTGACAATTGTGTTACTTTAAACCTGAAAGAATTATAGATACTTTTTTAAATGGCAGGGGGTTGGAAGTAGGTGACCTTAAGGTCCTTTCCAACCCAAACCATTCTATGATTCTATGCTTGAAGCCCACTATTTTTCCCACTGCCTATCAGAGAAGGGCCAGACTTGTTGCCAAGCTTCCTGAGCGAGGTATACAAGTAAAACACGGTGTATAGGTAAAATCATCATCCAAGTGATCAATCTCACAGCTGAGAAACGCTCTGATGAGAAACAATTGGTAGAAGATGAACCTGATAAATATACCACTGGACAGACCAAATTTCAAAGCACACATTCATGCCACAGCTGCACACAGTGGCTATTAACCTTTAATTTTGAAGAAAAACTGCTGAGATAACCCTCCTGTTTGCCCACACTGTAAAGCGGCCACAGAGAATACACATACACTGCTTAAAATACTGCCAGTTTTATAGAATCACAGAATAGTTTGGGTTGGAAAGGACCCTAAGATCATTCAGTTTCAACCCCCTGCCATGGGCAGGGACACCTCCCACTAAACCATGCACTGTCCAAGGCACTGTCCAACCTGGCCTTCAACACTGCCAGGGATGGAGCACTCACAACTTCCCTGGGCAACCCATTCCAGTGCCTCACCACCCTCACAGTAAAGAA
>JANRGW010010205.1:0-11011 GCA_024733675.1 Psilopsiagon aymara
AGGTGTCCCTGCCCATGGCAGGGGGGTTGGAACTGGATGATCTTAAGGTCCTTTCCAACCCTAACTGTTCTATGATTTTATGATTCTATAGTACATCTAATTTCTTGATATACTGCAGGAAGAGGCAGGGAATACTTGAGCTGATGCTGACTGGGGTTTCCCTTGGAGGGATTGGCAATTGTCTCTTGCTGGCATACAGAGAAAGTTGACTTCTTTGAGACAAGTTCCATGGAAAGGAGACAGGAGACACAACAATTTGCAGAAGAGGAGGAAGGCATGCACCATGCCCTGCTCTTTGTGGTGGTGTAGTGCCCTGCTTCAGGCATGGTGGCACTGTCACAAACCAGAGCAAATGAGTCCAGCACATCAGCAATTGCTCTCAGACCACAGACATCAGTCATTGTGATATAACCTATGAAGCGTCTGAAGGGAAATGCTTGTTACAATGGTGGTCAGGGCTGCTGCAGCATTCTGAAGCATCTACCACAGCTGTCTGTTAAATTGTCCAGATGGTGCTACCTGCTTATGAGGAGCTTGCAGAGATGCAAGAGATGGAAAGGAAAACAACCATACAAAGAGCTAACCATATAAAACCTAAGTTCTAACATTATCATGTTCTTTAAAGCATCGGATCTCAATTCATATAAACTGACCTCACTTTGGTAACTCAATGCACCATCAGTTCCCATGATACCTTTTCAGTCTGAATGAAGGTGGCTAACAGCTCAGAACTGAACGGACACATAACCAGCTTTCTATGCCTATGATCTACAAAGGTTTCCTTCTTCACTCAATATAGGAAAATTGTTCTGTAACACCAGCCCATGCAGTCCCAGCCAGGCCTGCCATACCTTGGGGAACATGAACCTAAATATACATTTTAAAATGGATGAGGGTGGCTCAGGGGAAATCTCTGTCTCAGACAAGTTTCCAGACAGGGCAAATGCCTTCATTTTCCTTCATTCCAACAGGGAAGTTTTGTCAAACCTGCAGCCTGTTCATGGTCTGGGGATGAGTGAAGTGATCGGCGTGCAAGGGTGGAAAGTGAAAAGAGAAAACTGGGGTAAAACCAGAGAAGTAGGAAGGAAGCCACTGGTTGCATGGTCCAGCCCATGCTGTGGCTCATTATTATTACTTTCAACAGTAAATGTTGATGTAAGTTCTACAGAGTGCCAGTAATTGGTAGGCATGCCTCTCCAACTGCTGCAGCATGTGGTCAATGAGTTCCTGCCTCCAAGAGATGTTCTGTACTGTAAGAAAAGAGATTTATGTTACCGATAAACATAAAGAGAGAAAGAAATACAGACTGTATGCCACTTTGGGAATGAAATTTCTCCTACACCTACACATTGGAAGAAATGATCTCAGGCTGGAGGGTGGTGGAAGGTGAGGCTCAGCATCCAGAATGAAAGTCAGAATATAGTTCTTTCTGGCTTCTTACCCTCAGACTCCCACCAATCTGTTCAACAGTATCCAGGATAAAGAAAACAAACCCACGTAACATGGAATGCTGTTGGGTGGCTTAGTGACATTCAATTATGTGTGTTCAGCAGCATTGTCGTTATGGCTGACGCCTTCCACAGTTTCCATGTCTGTGTTGTACAGAATTCCCTTCATTACATTTTTAGTGAGACTCTTTCTGCCACTTGTAGGCTCTACATGTTTTACGAGCCCAGTAAATAGGGCATGAGTAAAGAAAATGGTAAAGCCATGAAACAGAACAGAGCACTGTGCTTCTTGCTAATGGGATAGCCTTTAACAGGAGCTGACATGGTGCCAGGCTAAGTGGGCACAGTGATGGGGCTGCAACCACATCACTTGGAGGCTTACATGGTATGCCACTTGGTGTGATGCATAGGGGAAGGGGCCTAAATTCCCCTTTATTCCTGGGTAGATGTCAATCCTACTTCAATTCTGAATGTGGCTTTTCACTGCAGACCTACTCTATGACACATTTTTTCCCAACCTAGTGTAGAGCTCAGCTCCAAATTTCCAGCCTCTGATCTGCTGAATGAAGTCCTTTAGAACCTCCTGAGGATAGAGAACATCTTGGGTTGCAGAGACCAAGTTCTTCTAGTCACATACCACTGTGTCAAACACCCTCCTGACAATCTTTTATTAAGTTACATCTCTAACATGAGTTTGTTATTTACCTCATGTTAAAACACAGATCCAGAAATTTGTTCCTCTGTTCACTAGATGGTTTCTTTGAATTTTGGTATAATTTTAGAAGATTATTTTACAACCTTGAGCTGTTACGTTAGCAATGATCTCCACATTTAACCAGTACTTCTGATATTTTTACAGACAGTGACCATTCTTTCTCTCAGCCTCGATTTTGCCAAGCTAAACAAGTCAATCTTTTGTAGACCCCCCCCAAAAATAAATGCTATAATCCCTGAACACCCTAAAAGGCGTACTCTCTCCTATTCCAGACTGAATTCTTCTTCATTATCACGTGACTAAAGAACTGGTATGGGACTCCAGGTATAGTCTTACCAAAGAGTTACTCAACTTACGGCACTGATTGTGCTTTGTGCATGTGAAAGCTACTTCACTGTACACTCTGTGGCATCAGTGATACAGGACATGGGACCACATGAGTGCAATTGTGCTGCAGCTTTCAAATCTAGTAACGGTTACACATGGGCCTCTTGTTCAGTTCCTGAGAGGGGCATCTCTTTTTTTTTTTTTTTTTTTCTACAGAAAGAACCAGATTTGAAATTGAGAGCACACTGACAAACATTTTAATACATTCTGCTATTTTGCTTCATGCTGGGAATGCGCAGCTTAGAGATCAGAGAGCTTTTTATATATTCTTATCTTGGCTTCCACGCTTCTGTAAGCATGCCCTGCACATGTGTGAGTGTATGTATGTGTTACTAATATATTTTCATCCATTTTTGACAATCTCAGAGGTACTGTATCCCTGCAGATTTAATGAAAATTAGCAAAGTACCGTCAAATGTACTGTCATCTCCACTGGAGGAAAGGCTGCAGCACAGGCTTCGTCTAAGTCTTCCTTGGATGCTAGGAAACTCTGTCAGGCTCTCAGATGTGGGACATAGTCTTTTGGAGCTCGCATGTTATTATATACTGTATAGGCAAGCCAGGACACAAATCCATAGGAAACCAGCCTGCATTAGTTCTGCTGCTCTAAGCTACTTGCTATATTTGAGTATTTTCTCTTGCTTAGAGCACTGGATATCTCTGCAAATGCGTATCCACCCTTCTCTTTCTGCTGCTTTGTAATATGTCTGGAAATTGTGTATCTGCAGACACATATTTGGATAAATCTTATGAATGAAGTTCTGTCTCTCACTCACACACAGACATACACACACATCTCTTTACATCTCTGCATCTCTCTATATCCCAGCTGTATGAATACGCCGTATTTACAAACTTTTCTCAATCTATAGATTTTATCAACAAACTTACAGACAACTACTTAGCACCCTTCCAGGTCTTTTCTGTCTTCACCACCAGGTGTTGGATTTACAGACAGATATGCTCTGCAAATGGATTCTGCATCCATACAGGATGCAGAAACAATGACATAAATAGGAGGTAATATACTCTCTGGGGAAGGGGGTGATATTGTGTTTGGGTCATACAGCCATGGCATTGAACAGTTTATAGCTACTTCAGAGGTTCTGACTAGCATAAAGATTTGGCAACATTCAAGAAATAGAACAATAAATATGCTACTAGGAATACATACCTGTTAACAAAACATCAGTCCAAGTTACTTATTCCAGTAGTTCTCTAACTGCAGTACTGCATGTGGTACAGGGAAACTGTTCAAAGAGCTTTTAAAAGCAAAATAACAGTCCTTCTTGGGTGCTCTGTGTTTTCACAATAAACAACCATAAATAAGATGCTGCTAGTAGACTCCATTTTCTCTGATTACACAGCTACCTGCCTTTCTATCAGTCACACAGTAAATCTCTCTCCATGAAGTATCTTACATTGTGCAAAATCAATATGCTGTCAGAGCACTTTGCTACCTTACTGGCGACACCAGCATGGTATCTCCCCTCCTGAGTGTGACTTTGGCAAGGGGAAAAAAACAATTTACTCCCTCTTAGGGCTGGATTTAATAGAAGCCTGAAAGGTCAGATGCCCATGGAGACTAGCGCTGTTCTGGCTCCAGTTCACTTCATTTAGTGTTGAGGATCCCTTCACCTGGTCTCTGGTTTACAACCCCCAGGAGCCTCCAACATCCCATGCCTCAGCAAACTTGGCCAGAGAGCAGCTGCAGCAGCAAGCTCCTGCCTCTTCCCAGCTCAGCATTGTCAGTGTTAAAACATTTACTGCATGTGCAGTTCTCAACAGCTCTTACTCTGGCAAATAAAACCCATTTTAACTGGAACACTCCAAGACACTTCTCTACAATGAGGGCTATCTATCTGTCTGGCAAATTCAGACTTGCTTCCCCCAACTGCTTTGGAATTCAAGATATTTTTTGAGGAAAAAAAAAGGAGTTGTAACAATTTTCTTCTTATAGATGTTGAAAAAAGAAGTCATTCTCTTCCTATAAAAAAAGCCAACAATGATCCTTCGTGCCAACAAATCAAATGAGATCTCAACTGCAGAAGCAAATAGAAAAAATTCTACCCGATCAATAGACATTCAAAGTGTTACCAGGAATTAGCCAGGGGGAGCTGGAATGGAAATACCTGGCTGATCTCAGTCGCTATATCTAATACCCTGCCTCAGGACAGTTTGAACCTCTCAGGGGGTGTGGAACAATAAAGGGTTTGGGGCACAGGAGCATAAACCCATGTGTTCTGCCATGTCACCCGCACATGTGATGCCAAGCATGAGATTGAACCCTACTCCTATAGGAAGGCACCCAGGCACTCACTTAACTCATGGCTGGGGCATCTGTTGAGTTCTTTGAGGGCTCCAGTCAGCCTAAACCTGTAAAAATCAACTTTTGTTTTGCTCCCTAGTCTGTTTAGCTTCACTGCTGCATTTTCAGGATCAGCGTGCGTATGACCAAGCTGTGAAAACAGCAACCGAATGAAATGATACCCTAAGGTCTGATCAGCAGCAGACTGGGATTTACTTCTTTCAGGCTATCATCCTCGATTTTAAATTGGAGCAGGAAGCGCAGCATGGTCATTTTATTGATTGGATTAGAGAAAAATTGAGCTGGCTGATCTGTATGATGATATTATTGAGTTATGTCTGCAGCTATGACAGAAACAAAAGAGGTTTTTATTGGATTATTTGGGCATGGGGAGAAAAGGTGAAAAAAAAGGTAATAGAGAGGGGAGCAGGTATTAGGCTTTATGCCTTTGTGCTTAGTCTTTCTTCTCTTCTGCCCTGTCTACACAGCTCACTGCTATGTTGTCTACTGCTGCCTTTCCAAACACAACCGTGTGACCAAAGAGATGGGAATTAGTTGCAGTTCCTCATTAGTGGATGCTCCCATTAGACGTGTTCATCACCCAGATGACAATATTTGTGACCTTAAGAAACCAATAAAACCCATTTGGAGGTGAATAGCCTATTTAAGGGACATTTTCATGCAAGCCGAGTGTTTAAAAACTGTGGTGTTGCATGACACCTACTGACAAGCAGGGCACATCACAGTTCACGTTATGTGGGCAACTGAGTCACGACTCATTTTTACTGGTGATTTATTTTTACATTTGTTAAAACTGTATGATTGAGAAGGAAGAAACTGGCATTTTGGTACTATATGAACATGTGACAGTAACTGGCATGTATATGTGCATATGTATACATTTTTCACCTTATATTTTATATACTTCTTTTACATTCTTAGTTTATAGACTGGTTTTAAATCACCATGTCCAGCAGCTTCATTGATTCATTGCATTTATGGCTGAGGAAGAACATTAGTAGCAAATGTAGTCAGCACAAGAGAGCAACCCACAGGTTATGCTTTTGAAATGATCATATATTTTATTTATAATGGTGCCTGTCAGTCACAGAAGCCTCCTGTGAAATATTACTGAAACGAAACACAGCGAAAACTCCATATTAAAATGACACAGCCTGATTCTCCACTGCTGTGCATGCTGTGTCCTCAGACTGCTGAAATAAAACCATGTGGAGAAGAATTCTATATAGGTATGAACTGGCTCTACAGAATAAGAACAGGAACATTTTACATTTGTTTTGCTCTGGTGTGTTTTGTCCTGCTAAATGATCAGGAAGAATTCACAGCTGTGACTGTGCTGGGGTCCAATATTGGAGTTTTAGTCCCAGGTCAAAATGTTCATTATCTTGTTGGTTCTGTGGCACATGTAAGAGGATTGACGGACAGAAGACCAGGTTGTTGCAGCAACACCAAAGGCCATCACCCTATTCCCATTGCCACAGCCTGCATCACAGCTTCACCCAGCAGTTGTTTCAAGACAAAGAGTTACTGAAATCGCAACTCAAGCCAATTCAGCACCAGTGTCTTAACAGAAGATGCAGAAGGAAATGGATATTGTGAGGATCATCAGCACAATTCAGACCTTAAATGGAACCAACAAGCAAACAAACAAGCTGTAATTTTATCAGGTGGAAGCAGAAATCAGTGGAGCTATTAAGCCTGCAGCAGCTGAGACTCTGCTCCTTAAATAAGTTGCACAAAGCCACTGCTGTAACTGGAGCGTTTTTCAGCTCAGAAGGCAGCGAGTGGGCCCCATGCCCAAGGAAAAGATATCGACACTGCATTTTTGGAAACGTAAATTCCATTCTGTGAAATTGCCCATGTGCTAGACTTGTATGGATTTCAATGGGGAAAGCTCACCATCAAACCGCATGGCACCCAGCCCATACAGAGCTTTGAAGAAGATACTAACATCAAAATCATCATCAAAATGGGACCAATGGCTAAAACTATAGCCAGAATTGGTCCTGCAATACATTTACAGTGCTGTTGAAATAAGGCTAGAGCTGAAACAGTCTCAACAAGCATCGCTGTCAGCTGCATCTTTCTTCTAAGAATGAAATATGATGGGAAAATGTGCCTTTGTGGATAATCCAGTGTTGAGAGGAAAAAAGACTCCCCAAAGATGGTTTGATTAAGATTTAGAAGTCAACACCTCAGGCTACAAAAGTCCATACAAACCACACAACCCTCGCTTTTGAAAGGGACAATATCCATATGCAGAGATGGCATATTCATCAAAACTTCCAAACAGCTCTGTTTTCCCCAGTGCAGAGCACATCTGTCTATATCCTTACACATGTGGCTGACTTTCACAGACAATAAGCACATTATACATATTGGTTCCTCAGCCTCACTGAAAAACAGTCCCTAGCTGTTGCTCAGAATGACTCTAAGTCAGAAGCTCTTGGAAATAAGTGCTGCAGCTTCCTGCTGGAGGACAAGACCTTGTATCTCTCTATTAGAACAGGGATTTCTGGTTTGACTAAAGGACAGCCCCAGGTTGCCCAGACCAGTAACCACATTGGGATAACTGGGAGTGCTCCCACTGCTCCAGCCCTGAATCCAGCCTTTTAAATACACTGTTGATGTGACAAGTTCCTTACTGTAAAGGATGCCAGTGATGGAGCCAGCAAGGATCAGTAGGATAAAATCTAAAGAGAAAAATGTGGACTAAACATTGGTAAAACTTTCCCACAGGTGAGGTCTAATTGACCACGGCATGATCCTATCAGACATTTCTTGTTTGGTCCTCTGGAAGACATCTGAAAAGAGCACCAGGAGTCTGTTACAAGGAAGTTGTCTGCATTGGAGAGGAATCCTGCCCTGCTTTGCTTCATCCTTGTGCTGTTAGGATCAGTTTGCTCAGGAGATGCTCACCTGCATAATTTTAGTTAAAAAAAAAAGGGCTTCCAACCCTCAGGGAAGTTACCAGCTTAAATATTATTTTATTAATTTAATAGTTTTTATACTGATTCTTGAAAGTTATTTGAAATGCCCATAGGGAACATGGTAGTGTTATCTTTACACCAGAGACAGAATGAACACAATTCCCATCTAATTTACTTTGTACCACCCCATGGTCTTCAAGCAGGTCATAGAGGAAGCCAAGGAGAGCAGAAGTTAGCCCCGCAGACATTTGTCTTGCTGGATTCTATTAGTTTATCCGCTAGCACTCAGCTGGCACATGGTTTGGATTAAGGGGAGCATTCCCCTGGCTGGGAACGGCCACAGCAGAGGCACTGCTGTGCATTGGGGCAGCATTAGCTGGAGACGCTTGTGTTACGGCAGAGACTAGACTGTATGTTAGGAAGTGGCGGTGGCTATCCCAAGGTTGTTGAAAATATATATATGGAGTTTGTGTGTGACAGTTAATTTAACTAACATGTTCATTTACTGGCTCGCTGGCTTTTTTGTGTTTGGAAAAGATGACTCATTTGCTACTTGATTCTGCCAGTGTTTGTTCTGCTGGTGGGCTCACTCTTTACAGAGTAATGAGAGTAATCCCACTTGTCCCAGGCCTATTAACAAGCAGACTTCCATGGGTCACAGGCTAGCTGTAAATAAAAATACCCAGCTCCTCACCCTTAACATTGGTGGAATTTCAGGGATGCTCCTGTCATCAGAGCCTGTTAAAGGGTTTCAAAGTCACCACATTAGCTCTGAACAATTTTTCTAGGGATAACATTTTAAAGGGCACGAAATGCAGTTGAGGGATTTTGCTGTCACTTAGCTGAGCAGACAACAGCGAAGCCCTTGCAGGAGTTTCTGCCTCAAGCTCCATGATGTTCAAGTTCTGCATAAACTGCCCAGGGGCAGATAAATGTCTGAGATGGACAGTGCTTGGCCAGCAAAGCTTGAGGTTGAAAGAAATAGTGAGAAAGCATGTACAGAACTACCAATGTTTCTGGAGCCAGAAAGAGGGGGCACAAGTAACACCGTGCTTCAGCCCAGCAGATAGGGCACCTATTGAAGGTGGATGAAGGGTCTCTTCTTCCACCGCTGCTGGTGCTTGCCAAGGGCTGTATAGACAGCCTATGAGTCCCTGTGCTGGTCAGCTATGGAGCACCAGGCAGCCTCTAAGGAAGCTGTAACTCAGTCGTGTGCTTTTAAACCATCCAAATAGTTCCTGGAAACTTTTCTGGCTTGTGCCAAATCTTGGTCTGGCAAAGAGGATCTGTCCACAGTCTGGAAGTGGGAATGGCCCAGGGCCTCTCTGAGGATGCAGTCTGCCTGTGGCTTCCTACCTCTGCAAGCTTCAATGCTGGCTGGTCTTTGTGACAGCATGCTTCTGGGTATGTTTAATTTACCAGGACGGCTGTAGTCTCTATTTACCCACTCTTTTTGGGTTCTCCACCAGGGAGGTCTAAAACTACTTGTTGCAGTGTCTCACTTGTAGCTGCATGAGTCTCCTCTTAATTGCCAACTACATACAAATCTCTGAAAGCACAGAGCTGTTGAGGGTCCACCTGGGCCTTAGATTTTAGATTAGGCAGATATTAAGCACCTGAAGACCAAAACAGATATTTAGCGCTTGCAAATGTAAATACATCTTCATAACAGTTGCTGGAAAAGAGATGATGAAGATTTAGCAAACATCAATGTTGTGCACTTTGGTGTTTTCTAAACTTGCACTTGTCATCATGCATCTACCTGGGTATCCTTGAAAACCTGCTTTTGATTTCCAGTAGGGACAGATTTGGAATGAGTTTGGTATCTAAAAGAATATCTAAGTCCACTCTGAGAACATTCCCAAGATCCCCCAGCTCAGGCACTGGCCAGCCTCCAGTCTCCACCACTCAGACCACTTGTGAGGCATGATGTGGCCCAGCCAATGTCCCTGGGAAGGCCTGGCAAAGCCAAAGGAATCATGCTCCCTGTAGCTGGAGCATCACTGAGGAGAGAGGACACAGGGCATCAAAGAAGCAAGAACTGAGAACAACTTTCCAAGCTGTGCTGAGTGCAGCAGAGCAATGCTGCTCCTGTTTCTGCCTCTGACAGTCTTTTCTGCTTCCTTCCAGGAGCAAGTTTGGAAACAAGCTCCTCAGCTGGAGGGGTGCTGGTGTCCATCCCCCAGTCCCATCAGGCAGGCCCAGCTCTCCCCTCACCTTACCTGCTCTATCTCCCACCCTCCAGCTTTTTAATCACAGGCACTCTGCTTGCCCCAGACAATCCAGCTTTGCCTGTGTGCCCCTTGTGCATACACAGGTATGTGTTTTCCTTGCTTTCCTTACACCAGGATACTACAGTGCACAATATAAAGGGATAATGTGCTAAAATGAGATGCCAGGGCTGTCTCTTCAGAGGGCTAGGCTGCCAAACATTACACCCACTGGATGTTAAATGAAGGCGATGACTAAGTGTTCACACAGCGCTTGCTTTCACTGAAGAGTTTGGCAGACTGACGTAAATTGAAAGTCTGCTGCGGGCAGATTTCCTCCTACTATTCCTGATTTCATGCAAATAAGGATTGCAGGACGCTTGGCAATTTCTACCTGTGACTGACATATTTAGTGTTGACAGTCCCACACTGTTTTCATATCTAAAAGTGCAGATTTAATAATACATGTGGGGCAGTTGCCGACTGCAGTGTCTCATCCCAGACCCATCTCCACCTCCCCTCCCTCTGCTGCTCTCAGCAGGCTGCATCCAGCCCTGCGGCGTGGCTTGCTTTGACACACGCATGTCTATAAAGTGTTGCAGTCTGCTGCCAAGGTGCCAAAGGAAACACGAAGGTGCAATATTTTCTGGTAACAAGCCTTTGTCCTGTGTGCTTCGCTCCCTGGTTCTGCTAGATAAAAGCTTCCTGTTGAAGGATTAAGGGGCAGTTTAGTCAAAAAAGTACTCCCTGTCTTCTGACTGATCCAGGCAAGGAAGCTTCTACTGCTCAAAAGCATTTAAGCTAAACTAAAGGATTCTGGGAGGGAGCTCTGCAGATGCAGAGAGAGGAGCAGAGACATCAGCTTTGGAGGTGATGGGTTGGCAGTAGGAAGCAGCTGCATGTGTGCAGCAGCAACTGGGTTCAGCAGTAGCAGTCATTTTTCTCCTTCTCAGTAGCTGGTGCAGTGCTGTGTTTTTGACTTTCAGCCTGGG
>JANRGW010010207.1:0-12028 GCA_024733675.1 Psilopsiagon aymara
GTGTCCCTGCCCATGGCAGGGGGGTTGGAACTAGGTGATCTTAAGGTCCTTTCCAACCCTAACTATTCTATGATTCTTTAATTCTATATGAGAAATTTTACTGAACAACATTTCACTGAGATGTGCATAGTTTAAGGAAGTAGAATCCCAAAATACTATAAAGGACTTAGAATCAGATATTGCATCTTCCATCAATAAGAACAACAATAACAAAATGATATGTCACATATTACAGTCATACAGAAACATGCTTTACTGCTATTTTCTGTCCCATAAAGATTTTGAAGATGTAAACCTTCATGAAACTTTTTAATTCCAAAGGAATTTTGATTGATTTGTAGTTTAAGAAAATTTTTTTATTATTTATTTTTCCAATGTCTTCCAGATTCTGGATCTTCTGTTTTTCTTTTGTACACAGACATATTGAAATGGTATATAATCTATGGGGTGCACATAGGGCACAGGATGTACATACATTTTGAATTGCTGAGAGATAAAAATTCAACCTTGTCAAACATTTATTTGTCTGGCAATATAAGTAAAATATTTTCCGCTCGTACATTAATATTCAAATCATTGTATTAGCCAATCTCACTTATTGTCTTTTTCAGCTCAAGTTTTCTATCTTGTGATAGTGTATTTTTGCCTGAAGTAAAATAATATATTCTACACCAAAAATCACGCACATGGAATGAAGTATGGAGTAAAAAAAAAGTTTTGAATAATTAATTTGCTAAAAAAACACCCACCCAACCAACCAAAACTCAATACTTTCTCAATACCTTTCATTTTGCTTTGACACCTTTTGAAACTGAAATTTTCCATTTTGTGAATGACAAAAGCTTTCCCTTTGACCTTTTCCAAGTGAACATTTCTGAATTTTTATTTTTAAATTAATTTTTAATTTGAAGCAGACTAAAATGAAAACGGATTAAATAAACTGGGGGGGGCAGAATATTTGCTTGGGGTAACAGAGTAGATTTTTTTTGCTTATCTGAAAGAAAAAAGTAAATGGAATATATTTCAGTTTTCAGTATACCTGGACCTATATTTTTCCTCTAATTTTTAGTTTGCTGTTAAATCTATAGCATTTTTAGTCAGAGTCTGTTCACCTTCACTGAGTTCTGTCCATTCATTTCAGCTGAATCACAGCATTCATTGAAGAAACAAAACTTAGAGTCCTCTACAGTCTCTGTTTAAAAAGATGTCAACTGTAGGGAGAGAAAGGGAATTCTGTATTCAGCAGTGTGCATGTGTGTGGTTCTCTGACTGTCCATCCATCCCTCCCTCCCTCATAGCTGATTCCCTGTTTTCCATCTGTTTAATTTGCTTAAGTGGTTAATTAATTTATGGGCAGCTTCTGTCAATACATTTAGTTAGCAAGTAGCTGTCACAGGATAATGCCACCTTACTAAAGGCAGCCAAGGACAAGTGGGAAGATGATTTTTAGTTGTCAAATAAGATGAGAATTTACTAATGTAAATGTTGGCATTTTGTCAGAAATCCTGCTATACATCACGGGAATAGGCACAGACTTTGTATCTACTTTTTGCTTATACTGAAAGGATAGTAATTTCCTTGTGGGAGCTGCCAACCAGAGAGGGGAAGGTCAGTTTACTTCAGCATTTGCAAGGCCTGCTCAAAAAGGGAATACCTGGGCAGATTTTTTGATGTTTGTACTTTTTAGAGAAAAGTTCTTTAGAGAAAAGAAACTGTCAATGCCCCTATGAACTATGAGTTGTTTTCTTTATGTTTTTACTGCAAAAGAGAGAAATTGCCTCACTGATTCTTTTAAGACCTTTCCTCCTGCTGAACTCTGCTCCCATAGTTTCCCATCTCACAGGTACTTTCAGTTCTCTCACTAGAGTGGGCTGTTCATGCATGGAGACATTTATTGCCAAATCAGGCTTGAAATGCCACTGCGCTTTTGCTTTTATTAACTGCCTTTACATGATGATCATCATCTTGTTCACTGTGACTCAGCACTGAGCATTAGCAAACTATGTACAGCAGATCACTGCAGTGGGTGAAAGATTTGGTCTTTTTCCTCTCCTCCCTGATAATTGAGGCTTTACTTAGATGGAAAGAGAGAAAATATTAACACCTGGAAATGAGGGAAAAACAAACAGAGCATTGTTGAGCTTCATTATAACTAAGAGCTTTAGTAAAGGGAACATCAGTGCAATTAGGGTGTAATCCAAAGCCCATTAAAGTCATTGGGAATCAGTCCACTGCCTCAAATAGGCTTTGGATCAGGCCCATATTGCATATCAGAAGGCAGTGCTGTCTGAGGGAGATTGCATTTCAAAGTGTGAATAACACTGCTGCACACAGCTTTGCTGTTAGAAATTCGAGCTCTCACATTTTCTGTTGCTGGCATCCTCTTTTCATCAACATTTGTCTTGTAGCAGATTGTGGTTATTATTCTAAATCCAAAGCTCTTTTTGAAAAAGCGTCATCATCATCTGCGCAGATCTGTTGAACAGCTCTATAACACAGTGGGCATGGCCATGGCTGACACAGCACAGTAATAAAAAGACACCCTGGAAACATGTCATTTTAATGCCCTATCAATTACATAGACTTTTAAAATGTTTTGTAGTTCTGATCGAAACAGGCCCTGTAAACAGAAAAAAAATGATGATTGGTGTCAGCTGCTCAGAATGCCTGAATGTTTTGTAGAAGCCCAGGGTCAAAAGGCCTTGAAATAACGACACATTTCTCCCCACGTATCTGCCAAGAGAGGGAAGGTGGCAGAAAGTATTCTAATCAATAGTAACAACTTTGTCCTTTAATTCATTACTGTTATCGATTGCTGGACCAGCTAATTATGGCAAGTCAGGACAGGAGAGAATGTTGCATTTCCGAATTTAGGATGCAAGCAAAAGGAACATACAAAAGGAGCTGGTGGTAAACACAATCTCTTCTACCAACTTCTACCACACACCAGGGTGACAGATTTCTTCCTTCTGTTTCCAGGCAGCTAAACTTTCTTGTAGGAATTATACCCTCTAACTGCCATTTATCACCACCCATAGGTAGGGGACCAGTGCAGACCTTCCATATCCAGGAGATGCTCAAGGCATAACTATCTTGTCAAACATGGGAGTCATTGTGGGAAAGAACATGCAAGTATAGATGGACCAGAAGGAAGAAGGTATTTTCTGAGTTCCTTCTAGGTTCCCACCTAAGCTTCAGGACTGTTGTTTCCTTATTTCCTGTTACTAGGCAAATTTCTGGGACATTTCCAGAAGCTGTGCTTGTAGGAGAGGTGGCAAAGGTAAGAGTAGGATGCTCATTGTATGTCTAAACAGGGACTTGGGGATGAATGAAAAAAACAGTTATGAAAGAGAAGAAAAAAAAAACAAGTTAGGGAGTTACTTAGCTTGACATAGGAGGCTCTCAATATACACTCTATATTGCTCTATATTGCTCAGTTTAATGGGAAACCAAAGGTGGTGGCTCTCTGGGGTTGAAGATGGCAATGAGTGGAAGAGCCTATCAGGATAACCCAGAGAAAACTGATGCAGCCCACAAGAAAAAATATTTCTCTGGTGGGAGAGGTTGTCCAAAGCCTTGAACAAGTCAGTCTTGATATTTTAGGCTGAATGAAGTGATATTAATATTGCAAACTAATTTTCATTATTGTCTTTCTTCATTAGTAGCTTTCAAAAAGACTTAGAAAGGAGGTCTATTTCAATACCTGACATACAGAAAAAGCAAATAAACTGTACATGAACTATACTTGAAGAGCCTGGACTCTCATTGAACAAGCTAGGAAGAACAGGGAGAAACAAGAGGGAATAGAGCATAAATTTCTTTTTCACCATTTATGACACAATTCAAGGCAACAATTACACAATTTATAAAAGCAGGAATATTATCCTTTATCTGTGATTGTACTATTAATCCTTGTATTTGAGAGTTAAAAGAAAACCCAAACGAAACAAAAACAGCCCTCTAGAAATGCTGCTGCTGAGAGCACAAAGTTTTGCTACTGGTACCAAGTAATAAAATATGGGAAGCCAGTATGTGTTCATGTTATAAATATGCATCCTTCTTCACCCAGCAGAGAAGATAAATTTAAATTCTCAGTTCTTCAATCCAGCTGCATCATTTGGAATTAATTTCCCTGAAGAAAAAGCAAGGGATCAAACAAGTTTGATCTCTGTTACAGTCACCGAATAAAATTGAACTTGATGCCAAATATTAACAATCCTTGGGCATAACCAATGGTAGCAACAGCAAATTTCTGACTCAAGGCAAAATGTGTTAGCTCTTATAAAAAGGCTTGGATTAAGTTTATGATCTGATTTGCAGATGAGACATCTAACACAATTATATTCTGATGAACTCAGATGTCAGAAACAAGCCATCCTTTCTTCTACCACACTGTTTTGTTATGATATCCAGTGTCCATCTTGGAAGAACATAAAGGAGATTTTGCCCTTCTGTAACTACTTTCTTCTGAAGATACCAGAATGAGTTACAAACTTATTCAAACAAATGAAGAATGGATAATTACAAATGGAAATAAAACTGTCCCTGGTGTGAAACTCAGAACTCACTAAGATGTAATCAGGCAGGGAAATTATTCCCCAGTGGAAACAGAATTAGCAGCCAGGAGATATAGTCTGGACATACTTTTACACAAAGTGGTCAAGACCTCAATTTCACATTTTGCATTATGATTCACATTCAATAGCTTATTACCTCAAGTACTTTCCTGTATCTTTAATTTAATGATAATCAAATACTGAAATGATGCTCACAGAATAACCAGTACCATTTTGTACAGCATATTTTTTTACCCATTTAGAATGCCTGATATGATTACAGTAGAAAGTGACATAACAAAATGTTATCGTATTGTGAAGGAAATTAAATCAAATTAACACCAATTTAATTTTCAATATGTGTCCACAATAAATTCTTAAAGTGAGTTAGCTCCAGTAATTTAATGTCTCATTCAGATTAATTTCTGGTGATCATGTAGATAAGCTCTTATCCAATAACCATTGACTGACAGTCTTCTCACGTTGGGGAAAGGGTTTCAACAGCAATTTAGAAACAGGGAAGGTGTTCATTACAAATGTGACAGTTTGGTTATGTTTATGGTACAAGTTAGGGAAGAACTGCTTTTTGTTGTTGATTCAAAAATCCCACAAGAAATTCTTATTTAATTGGCCAAGCCCATGTATTTATGAGAAAAAAAAAAAAAGTCAAATCACTAGAGTGTGAACAAAGCATATTTTTTTTTTCTATTGAAATAGCATCTCTTATTCTGAATTCTTTGTTTTTAATAAAGATTCTTTTTTCCCCTACAGAATACTGACATTTCACTTTAAATTCAAAGTGAAATGATACAGCTTTCTCAGAATTCTCTGAACACAGAAAATGGGTTTGCCAAATATATGGGTTGAACCTGCAGCTTTGGAAGGTAAAAGTTTCAGCCAAAAATCTCAACAATGCACAGGTCCAGCCTGTGAAAGCAGTGCCCATAAGAACGAGCAAAGCTTGTACCTGCTACATTCTTAATCTATTAACTGGATAATTTAACTATGAAGCAGCAACAAAAGGATTATGCCCAGATTACTTTAAACCAACACTAAGTTCAAAAGTCATGGGCAATATAGAAAGAAGTGGGTGACTTATATCAAAAGGTTCTTGAACTTTGAATAAGAAAAAGGCAGGAACTGAATGTATCAGCATGAAAAGCTTTGAAATATGGTCAAGTCAGAGAGTAATAATTTTGCAATTTTAAACTATTTTGTTTTCCATTAAGGGCAACTTTAATCTTCTATTTTATCCACCCTGAAACAAGCTGTTTGAATCACAGTGTCAGGCATTGCCCTTTTAGAAATTAAATTTTATCTGTCAGATATTAGTTGGAATATTTGTATGTACCCACATTCTCACACCCCATACATACTGGCATTCTCAAAAGGATCTTGTGTAGAAAATATTTTAAGCCACGCTTACACAGAACAAAGCGAAAATCAGCTTGTATCTGTTCTGTGTATAGTACAAACTGATTTTAATGTTACTTTGAAGCACATCCATCACTTCCACACACTGCTTTCTTTGGACTTTCTGCAAAATCTCCTCTAGCAAAACCAACAAATGCAGAATATTGCTACCCAAAAGCACATGGATCATAACATGTTGTGTCTAATGGACAAAGATATCCTGTGTTGAAAGGCTGAATTGGCATACTTCCATAAACTGGTCTGGATAAATCCTTGTATTCAATGTGCTTTGCTTTTAGCATCTTTTGAGTTTTCTGTCCTTTCAGCAGTTTGTTTTTAATATTAAGAGACCTGAAGTAATTTACCTACACTTGTCTCCAAAAAAGGACTAAGTTGAAGGTGGAGGAAAAAATAAACCAGGCACCTTTCACTTGCTATTCACCAGCATTTCTATTTAAGAGGTCTTTGCTGTATTTCAAAAAAGCAGTACTCTTGCAAGAATGTACAAAAAGACAACTTCACCTTCCTGCTTTTCTAAAATATTTTCCCAAGGCAGCTGAAGGAAACCAGTAAAGATAGAAATATAATTGTTTTGATTTCAATAAAAGTAACCAATTTCACCTCTCAGGTCAGGTGTTGTGGTGTGATAATGGCATTTAAGATGCAGAGTCATTTGTAAAGCAACAAGCATTTTTATAGCCTAAGGAACAGTGGTCCATCTCTTTAGCTGGCATAAATCAGCATAGTTTCACTGAAGCAAACAGAGTAACTCTGATTTACATAAACCTAAGACATGGCTCTTTATTTCTCAGAACGACATTTTGTAATATCCTGAGGATACATTTTGAAATAAATAAATAATTCAGAGCTGTGTTATTCACCTGGCAAACTTGGCTTACATTGTTGAGCTAACACTTGAGCATACCCCTTACAAGTAGGCAGGCACTGTTAGCTCACAATTTCACAGCAATATCAACAAATCTTCAGTTTGACTCAAGAATATTATGGAAACCATTTTCCCATCCCAGATCTCTTATCATGGAAGAAAATCAAATTGATACTTAACACAACAGTTTCTTACAAAGAAATTGGCCATTAGATTGACATCTCATGCTTGCAGAGAGCATGAGACTCAACATCCTACTGTAATTAGTGTTTGATGAAGATGGAACACCCAAAGCAAGGCAAAAGCAAAGGAAAATAGAAGAGCTGTGTTACAAATAAAACTGTTTTACTCTGGTTATCAAGTGCAATAATTTAACCATATAAAAATTTTCTATACTAAACACCAGGATATATGTGGGAGCCCTTGGTAATTCCCTTCAGGCCCTCTTGTATCCCACACTTTAAATTAAGGAGAGAGAAAAATACATTGGTTTAAATTTTACAACAATTTTAGCCTGAAGCAAACTACACATTTTCCCCAACACAAATCAGCTGCATTTAATTCCCCAGACAGCTGGCATGAACACAGCCTCTCCACAGGACACCTGAATTACAAAATTAGCACATTCAGAACTCTAAATCACATTCCATTACATTAAGCCCTAAGGTCCAACATTACAGAGAAGGAGAATAAATTGTAGAACTTCTCCTGAATTAACCCTCTTAGCACACTCTCAAAGTTAAATTGCCCTTTCCTCCCCTTTAAAAAGACATAGAAACTTAAACACTCCCTCCTGCCCTTTCTCATCTATTTCTCTCTTGCCAAGTGGCACAGTTTATGGGACATAAATTGAACATCTTGTCAGAAATTCACATTTGTAAATTAGCCCATCACTAGCAGTTTTGACTCGCTTAGGAATTCCCAAGTTAATGTTTATGCCTGGTCCTTCAAACAACACTGACCCATCTACTTCTCTTTTGCAGAGCACTTTATTGCATTGCGATGGCACTCCTGGTTAAAATAAACAAATAGGAAATGGGCTTTCTTGTGTGCAAGCTGTTGCCAACAAAGCAGTGATTCCTGGGTGAAGTGATGCGAGTTTGAGAGACTTTTTACTTGCAGCTGTACAGCACTGACCTGATCTGATTAATACGAATTCCCCATTCTTGCTATGTTATAATTATGCTACCATTCTGTTGCAATTAGTATGAACTAAAGACCAATGTTTCACAAGCTGAGTTTTTAAGCCAATAGATGTGGACAATTAAAAAGATAATGAAACATTAACAGCAGGCCTTCAAGGAGGAAGAGTATGGTCAGACAAAAAAAAAAAGTCAGTCATGCTTTTGAACTAGCAAAGTATTATATTTGAGAAACAAAAAAACAGTTTCCAAGTTTTAAAGACCCTTTTTAACATTAATTACTGAATACCAATGCAAAGCTAAAGTATCTCAAACAGGTATAAAAATGTGTGCATTTCCTCTACACATGCATTCCAGTGTGCGGAATTCGGTGCTTTCCACTGTATCCCTCACAGCAGCTCCTGGCCGGTTCTGCCCATCTGGAGTACCCAAGCTGCATTCAAAGTCTCAGTGCATTCAGAAGCCTTGAGCTGAAAGTATAATCAAGATTCACTGGTATTTACAAGGCAGTTCCATCATTTGTCCATTCCTTGCTTCCAACGACCTCATTTTGCAGTTTTATAAGAAAGGGAGTGAGTTGAATCATTACTGGCACACCCAGTATTTGTTGCTTGAAACTACCTCACATCAAACCATTAGCAATATCTGCACGGAAATGCGTTTCTGCTCTTGAATCTGCTCTCTTACACTTTTATTTCACAGTTTCCATTCATGCTTTGTTGACTGTCACACAGAAGATAAGCTTTTCAGTGGTGACATTCACCATTTATCTGAGAGGACTTCTGCTGTTCTAACTCTAGCCAGTCCATGCTGTCTCTGCTTTGAAGCAAGATAATTTATGTATTGCCATTGCACTCTTTCAAGTTCCTTAATCAATTAAACCAATTATTTCAGAGGACATTTTACTACATTTACATAGAGTGCATCTTTACCTCTTATTTCCTGTTACAGATATTGAATTACTATTATACGGGATGCTAGAAATCCATGAGAGCTATGACAATGGGTGCTGTGCCTTGAGGAAAGTTTTCACTGCTTGGAGAATAAACAATGACCCAGTATTTATCACCAAAGCCTTCCATCTTTGCAAAATATATTTTACAACCAACCTGTGTGGTTTAAATTCTGTTTTAAATAGTAGATGTAAAGCTTGTGATAAACAGACTGAAACAAATCAGTTATGCTAAGAAAAGCCCCTGGCAGCCAAGATGGGAATTTTGCAAGGGACCTGCAACATGTTAGTGGAGTAATTTGTTTAAAGATGTCTGATTGAGGAACCAACCCTCATGCTTAGGCTGTGAGTTGTGGCTACATTTTACAATTTAAGGGTACTGCCAGGCCCCTTGTCTTGCACTAGTTCAAGAAGGGGAGATGTCAAGCTCTAGAAATTAGTTTGATGGCACAGAGACTTTTGCAGCTAGGCAGAAGGTGCATAGAGGCCCGTTGAATTTCAAAAGCAGATAACACAGGCTGCACAGACGCAGCCATTTGCACTCAGAAAGCAGTCACATAAAGGAAGAGGACAGCCACAAAGGTTCATGTATCTCACATGCCTGGGGAAAAGCAGAAGATCTGTGGCAGTGTCTACACTTTCTGTTGGGAATGCCACATGGAGGGCTCAGAAGAGGCATTGCTTTACTTGAGAGTCTTATATCTCCTTTTGTAGCACGGTTTGTGGCCAAGCCCCGCCTCTGCTTCTGCCTGCTAAGGAAACCAGATGAATTTTTTCAGGCTCACACCACACTGTAAGCAAGAGGTAAGTAATGCATCCATAAACTTTTCATGAAGAGGTTAAAATGAAGACATCTGCAATATCAATAAATCCTATTGTAGCAGAGAAGAAGAAAGAAATATGGTAGAACAGTTGCATGAGGAAGGCAGCATCTCCCTCTCCCTCAGTGATGCTTAAGAAAAATGGATGCTGAGTATTAGTTTTTAGAATAGAGGATTTAGACCATGTTGTTATTTGGGCTGTGTTTTTGCAGTGAAAACTGAAGGCATGGAATAACTAATGAAAACAGACTTAGTTTAAAATGTGCATTGTTGGGTATTCCAAGAAAGGATTCATAGAATCCAAAGAACTTAATGAAAAATAATAACCACCACAGAGAACAATTTGCAATATGTGGAACAAATAGAAAATAATGAAAGCAAACTGCATTCAGTCTAATCTACTGAAACTCAACTCTTAGCTGAGTGAGTACATGATAATGGAAATAATTAAAATTACTGATTGTAACTGGGACAAGAAAATAGCAATAAAGAATCCTGAGCTGAAGAATAAGAGAAACAGATGGTTTTGCAAATACTGTGTGTAAGGCTTAGTGAGGGTACAAAAGTGGCATCATATTTGATTATAAATAAAATATCTACCTTAAGCAGTGTTTTCAGTTCTTTCCATGGCTTTTGCCGTCCTGTTAGTCAATTTTGTGAGAAATTTTTCCTTGGGCATGCTTTTTGCCTTCTCCGTTACAGTGCATCAACCATACTTCACACTATAGGGTGACACTGGCTTGTGACATTGTTTTATGCCATATTCTGTAATTATTCATAAAAAATCCTATAAAACATGTTTTAGAGACAAAATAAATTTAACACATTTAACCATGAGTTCTCATTCATAGTGAATTTTAATTTCTTATATTAGTCACTGCTAGGGACACTGTAGGATTATAGAATCCCAGCATCTTTTGCCTCCGCTCTGCACAATTCAATCATTGTATCATCTGAGTCCATGGTGTGTGTCAGCTCATGCTCAAGAAGCCAGCAATGACAGAGAATTGAGATGCACTGCCTTTTTGCATTCTTTATCAGCCTTGCTTAGGAGACAGAATATTCTTTACTGAAGTCCAGTAGCTGTGAAAACACATTGAGTATTCAGTAAGCATCTAGCTAATGTTATTTATGAAAGAATAATTCAAAGAATGACTACAGGAAGACAGTGTTCAGCAGGAACACTAAGAGTCAGAAAGCTTGGGTTGTGTAAGTGATTCTGCCATCTACTATTCTATTCATACCTTCTTCCGTATTAAGTTCCTGACATCTCGATAAATATGACAGAAATTACTCTGAAGATACATTTTGTGACAGATCATTATTGCCATCAGTACGTATCTTAGGAACACTGCAAACCAACTCTTTTGCCAGTTGAAGCATTTGTCACCCCTACAAGATGACTTTGCACTCTATCTCTTATTCTTCTGTGTTTGGAGGGAAAAGTATTTTCGTACTTTTAAAATACAGTCAAATAAGGTATTGATAAAAGTATTACATAAACTATGCCTCTTTACTCTGGGGAAAACATGGGTGAATTCATTTATCAGAGTACAGATCATGGTTTTATGAGAACAGAATTTACATGGAAAATGTTAACAGGAAAACTTTCACATTCCAATGTAGAAATCCCATCCTCTGCAATCTAGAAAGCTTGAGGGATGTCCCTTTTTCTCCAGAGAAAGGAACTTGCCTGGGGTATGATCTTAACTGGTCTCTAATTTGATAACAGAGATTCCTAACATTAATACATATCAGCAAAGAGCCATGATGATGATTGATGGACGGGGCATCTGTTCTATGAAGAAGCACTGTGAGCTGGGACTATTCAGCCTGCACAAGAGGCAGCACAAGGGGCTCTAACCAATGTGTATGAATATCTGATGAGAGGGAGTTAAGAAGTTGTAGCCAGACTCTTCCCAGCAGTGCCCAATGAGAAGACAAGAGGCAATAGGCATGAACTGAAATAACAGAAATACCATTTGAAGATAAGAAAAACAGTTTTTTCCTTGTACAGGTGATCAAATGCAGGAACAGGTCGCCCAGAGGGGCTTAGGAGTCTCCAGCCTTGCGGATACTCAAAATCCAATGCCCAGAGCAACCTGCTGCAGTCTGATCCTGCTTTAGGCATGTATTTGCGCTAGGTGATCTCTAGAGGTCCCTGCCCACCTCAACTATTCTGTGATCAGAGGCTAGAGCTTATCATGCTTTTTTTTTTTTTTTTTTTTTTTTTTTTGAATTGTTTTAAGTTTCCTTTG
>JANRGW010010208.1:984-17943 GCA_024733675.1 Psilopsiagon aymara
CCTTGTTATGGTTATGATGATTTTTCTTTAGCCAGCCATGGCAGAGAGGTGTTAGACACTCCGCCGCTTCCTGATCCCGCTGGCTCCTCCCCGCTCCCCTCAGCAGCTGATCCTCAGCTGCAGCCCGCGCCTGCTGGCCCAGCTCTAACGTGGCGCCGCCGCTTTTTAACTCGCTCCTGTGTCGGCGTGGGGGGGACGGCTACATTCGTTGTCCTGAGGACCTGCGGCAGGACGTTTCCCGCCGCCGCTGCCCCTGCCCCTGCCCGGGAGGGTTGGCCCAGCTGAGGGGCCTGCTGCCGGCAACGGCCCTGCGGCCGGTGGGAGGTGGCGGCGGAGGGCATGTGCTGCCGCGGGCGGGCGGTGTCCGCGATCGAGGTGATGAGAAGGGAGCTCTGCAGAGCCGCGGCCGGCCCCCGGGTGTGCGGGGAGTTCCCAGCTCACCGGAGGGAGGACGAGGAAACACCCCAAGTGCGTGTGGTCTGTCCGCCATAAATGCTGGGGCATTTCTGCGGGGCTTCCAAAACTTATGTCTTTAGATTTTCTCTTGTTTTTTTCTCTCTATGATAATTTTCATGGAGGTTTTATTACTTGTTCTCCTGTTCCCACACAACCAGTACTGAAAGTTGTTGGGTTGCCCCTTCTCTGCAGCTTCAAGAGGCTGTTGGATATACAGATGAGTTTTAGCCTCTTACCTTTCAGTGTCAACAAACCTCCAAAAGGCACCCGGCTTAACAGGTGGAACTGATGTGTGTTGTCCTTCACTGCTTTAACACACCATAACCTGTGTTTGTGGAAAATCATCTTTTGGCTTTCACAGGACCCTGTCCCTCACGGGTAATATAAGATGCCATGTAAAGACAAATGTAGTGTCACTCAAAAAGTGACATCCACTAGGTGCAGCATGGAGCCCCCAATTCCTTCCTGCAGTATCTGACTGCTTTCTCCCTGCACACAAGCTAAGTTGTCCCAGACCTGCAGCTTGAAACTTTCAGGCCTGTATTTCCCCACTGGCACCAGTACCTGGGGAAGACAGTTTTTGGAAGGTGAGGAATTAGCCTGACAATCCTGACCTTCTTCGTGTGAAACTGCACCTGCTGGGAATTCGGAGTCTCCAAACTCTAAAATAAACAAGCAGAAAAACCTTCCTGACATAAACTGTGGTGTAGCAACATGACTGAGTACTGTTAGACTGTTGCCGTGTTCCAGTGGCAGCTTTTCAGTAGAAATTGACATTATTGCTTTATAGAGAGTCAGTTAAGTGCTTTGGGATTCCTCTTGGTTAAGATTACAGAAAGAAACTGGAATCCTATAAACTGTGTTTTTTTGTTGACAATGCTAACTTTTAGCATGTAATAACAGCAAATGGTAAACTTTTCTAATTAAAATTTAAATTTAAATTCCAATTAAGAATTGGAAAAAAAGTAAGAAAATACAAAAAAAATAGAACACTTGTTACATTTCAACTTTTTATATAACTTTATGTGATATTAATAGGTATAAATATCAGAACTTAATTACAGGTTTCCTAATAATTTGAGAGGAATATCCAGACACACTCTGTTAACTGTTTTCTATCAGAATGATAATTAACAATGTTAATATAAAGCAAAACCAAAGAACAGTAAAATCTCTTCTGTGTCTGAGCTATATGAAGCTTTTTTTCTAGTTACAGTTGCTGATGGACAAATATTGCTATGTAACATGTCTAGCAAGCTTCAGTATAGGGAGGCAAAGACCCTGTCCATCGTGATTTGTGTTTATTACTCTAGCTTCAGACACAGGTAAATTGCATTGATATAAAACCACATTTTATAGCTCTTCTGCTTTCATACCATGAAATTCTGCACCATTACCATTATAACTGAAACTGTTGCTCACTTCTGAATTCCCAACATAGGTAAGTGGCATTGCTTTTTCTACCTGTAGACTTTGAACTGTCTTCATCAGTTTGCATTCCGTTTTCTTCTTTCATTTTCATGCAGCACACATCACCATATATGATCTGAGGACTGTCCAGAAATACATTACAGAGTCATAAAATCACAGAATGGTTTGGGTTTGGAAGAACCTCAAAGATCATTTAGCTCCGATCCCCCTTCTTCCTTCCACTAGACCAGGTTACTCACAGCCCCATCCAACCTGGCCTTGAACACTCTGGCTGTCACTTTTATTACATGTGTTTTTTTGTTTTGTTTGGTTTTTTTTTCCCTTCCTTCCTAAAGTATTGTTCAGATTGGAGAACTTTGATTTCTGTGTTGAAATAGACAGGTGTAGGAGCCTTCCGTTTGAAATGCAGCACAATAAAATCTTTGGTGCTTTTTCTCCACGTTCCAAATCCAGTCTCTAGGAAAGCTGTGTACTTACATGGACAAACAGAAATAAAAATATTTCCTAAACCCCCAGTCTTAGGTTTTTTCAGGAAGGATTTAACTGAAGGGTTTTTTAAAATCGCATTTGTAAACAGTCAGAAGATGATGTGTTGTCAGAATTTGAAAGAAAAATAATAGAAGGTTGCCAGTCTGTTCTGCTAAATGCAGTATTTTCTCATATGACCATACAGGGTTTGTGTTTTTGGTTTTTTGTTTTTTTTTTTTTTTTTAAAGTGTTGGTAAGCATTTATTTCAGTCTCTGATTCTTTTGTTTCAATTAATTTTGACTGTAAGGAAATTAATATAATGACCTATACTGGTAACATTTTCCTTTGAAAAGGATATGTTGCTGTGTTAATGCCAGAGTGCTGCAAGACACACATGCTCTTGGCCTGAGTCATGCTGAAGTAGAACCAGTAAAGCATCTTTTTCTGCTTTTAACAGGAACCTTCTGCAGCCTGGAGTGGACTTGAGGTGTGGACAGTACTTAGCCAAACAGAACGTAAACAAAGTTACCTTCTGTTTGACATGGTAGCACATGGGGTGCCAGAGTGAGACTGAATGTCACAAACCAAATTGGATTGAGCCTGGCCAGACTCAATGAGCAAATTAAGTCAGGGTCTGTCTTTACTGCCTGAGCAGCTTAATTCTGTAGGATGCTTAGTCTCCTCCATGCCTCAAAAGCAGCATGAAGGAAAGCACAAATGTATTTTGACTGGAGTTTTAAGAAGTGGGCAATAGAGGGGAGAAGTCAACTATAAAGGAAGTGTGAGAAAATGAAAAGGGTGGTGACTTTCTATAGATGCTCTTGAAAAAGAGGGTAAGTGAATAATGTTTGATGCAACACAGAAGAGGAGACTAGCAGAATGCTTCAAACAGAGAACTGATGCGGTCAGAGTAACCAATCTTGGCTTGTGGTTCCTAGTTGCCAAATTAGTTGCTAATTCTGAGGCTGTGCACAGCCCAGTCACCCAGCAGTACTAAATTGATTGAGATCAGGTATGGCCACTGTGTCATGTTGCTCTCACAATAGCCTCTGCCCACTGTACAGACTTGTTCTGCCTCTGGAAGGGCTAACAATACCTGATCTGGTTTTAATGTCTGCTGGGGTACAAGATTATCCCTTTAACATTTTTTTCTGAACAAATTTGAATTGGCAGAATGAGTTAAATTGCATTGGTGGCTTCCATTGGATGGCTGTGGTGTATTTGATCATCAATGGGAGGCCCACAGTCAGCCTTGCTCTGTTGTCAGATCATGGCATTTACGCTAGTTGGTGGCTGTTTTGTTATGAGCTGCGTTGGTTAATGCTGGAGGGTGAGATATTGGGGTAGTCTAAGTATGGAAGCAGGAGATCAAAGTAAGGGCATTTTAGTTGCATGGATGGATCAAAGTACTTTGTCTTAGAGAAACATTAGAGCTATGTAGAAGCCTAAAATTAAGGTGTACCTGGGTGCTAGGATGTACAATGGGGTTTCAGTCAGAGCTGGCAGTTGACATACAAGCTTGAGTGGTAGGTGGAATGGTGATGATACACACAAAGCAGACAATAAGAGGGCTTGCAGGGAAGAGAAGGAACCGTGTTCTAGTTTTGTTGAGCTTTAACTTCCTGCTAGTCATCCACAGAAGAGAGAAAAACGCTATGATTTGAGTTTGGATAGACAGAGATAGCTCTGTGGAAAGACGCAGATCTGTAAATCTGCAGAGATGTTAGTTTTATTTTTATTTCAGATGAGATAACTTGGAGATAATGCAAGAGGATAAAAGGAGAAGACTAAGCATACAGCTCTCTGACAGTCTGTCAAAGAATACTTGGAAGGAAGGCTTAAATAGGTAAAAAGAAAAGGTTTCAAGTGAAGCATGGTTGATTGTCTCAGGTCAGAGAGGAGCTCTGTTGAACCACTGAATAGCTTTGGTTAATCTATAGTGGAAGTGGGAAAGTTTGGATACTGATAGTTAGATGTCTGTGGGGTGAATCCAGAAGAGAGAAAGTGAACACAGTTATTAGGAAAGCGGGGCTGAGTCAAGGCTTGTATTCATTTATTTATACTTTTTTTTTTTTTTGAGAGAGAGAAAATGGAAACAAAATGAGAGTAAACATGGTAAACCAAGGCAAGTGTCATATTTTAGCCATATAATTTTTTGAAAATAATTTTTCTTGTGGAATTTTTTTTTCCTCTAGTGGAAATTAGATGTCTTCTGATCTTTTTTCCTTTTGCTTACTAATTTTAGGGACCAGAAAGTGGGGGGAAAACAAGCATTATTCTCTCAAATACCCTTCCTTGGAGCTGGTCAGCCAAAGATGTTCTTTAACATGCAGCTGAGCCCATTTAGTGACTTGTGGGCACTGAAGGGTGGCTTGATCTTCGTGGCTACTTGTTCTGTCCCTTTCTTTGTGCTGAAGTTGCTATTCTTTGGACCTGCTTGTCTGCTGGTTTTCTGAATTCATTTGGCTCATGGAAGTGTCCCAGCGAGTGCCAAAATCAGCACAGACTAGTCAGGAGTGCCCAGCTGGGAGTGGAGTTTTGGGAGATGGGGATATCACCTTAGCTATCCAGGAACTGTGAGGCTTACTTAGCGTGCATTCGCATTCTGGAACTTACTAGAGTAAGTTAAGCAGCTTTTCAAGAAGTGGAATTGTGAAATCCCTCTCTATTCCAACATCAGCAATGAAAGAGTTGTCAATTAGTGAAGAAATATGTTGTTGATGATCAGTGTTAATACAGCTCATCCTCATGGGATCAGTCTGGCAGCTCACACCTCTGAACGGTTTTTTCAGATTCTTTGCAAAGCCTGCAAACTCTGGCAGATCCCCCCAGTGAGTTACTGCCGATTCATCTTTTGGCTTAGGATGTAGTTTCACTGAGATCTGCTCTGTGGTGAGCTAGTTCAAGGCGTTAAACCAAAAAAAAAAAAAAAAAAAATCTAAAAACCAAAAAGCCTCCGTTTGTTTGCCGTGCTAGATTTCTGCTTGCTTAATTCCTTGAATTAAACTGACACCAGTGTTTGCAGAAGTAAGGCAGTAGAAAAATGCCTGCAGGTCGAAGGGGGAGAACTGAATCTTCTATCTGCCTTGTTGCAGTGTGAAACTCCACCTTTAGGATGTGGGTTCACAGTGGATTGAAACTGATCTCATTCAGACTTTTTAAGAAAGAAGCAGTCCTACTGTCTCACTGTTATCAGCCCTGCTGAAGCAAACCCTGCTCAGAATGACTTGCTTGAATATGTAGTCATGGGGTTCCTAGCACTGACACAAGAAAGATAAATGGCATTAGGACTTGAAATGTGAGTTTGGCTTTCTTCTGTAGCTTGGGATGGGGCCCCAAATAGGGGGTTATTAATGAGCTAGTGGGGACTACATGCAGCTCGCTGCTCATTGTCTGGTAACAGCAATTTGAGTCTTGACTGGAGCCTCTTTCCTTTGATATTCCATGATCATTGATTTTCCTTTGAACACTAAGTCATTTACCCTGGTCTTCTCCTTGTTAAAGGATGAGCTAATGCGATTATGAATTTTTCTTTTTTTCTTTTCTGTGATCATCAGAACAAGTGAAGCCTGGTTTCCTATGGACTTGTCCTGATGTGGCACTGCTGTGTGGATTCTCATACGTATATTAAGCAGCATCTGCACATGCTTGCCACTTTATCTGTGACAGCTTTTTTAGGATGTTTCATCAATTTTGGCTTTGCATTTCACAGAAATTACCTTTGTACAAATTTAGAAGGAATTAGGCAATGGCTTAAACATGTTCTTCTGGCAAGGAAGGGGAAGAAAGGGGACCCACAGGCAGAAACATCAACAGAGACAGTATAATTGCAAAAGCCTTTCCTTGGGAAATCAGGCTAAAAATGAGTCTTTTGACAGAGGCCTCTTCAGAGATCTCAGATCAAGCTACAAAGGCAGAAAGAAAAGTAATTCTTGCTGTTTGCCACATAAAGGTTTCCAGTATCCTGCTGCAACAGATTTCTTATAAATCAGGCTAAGTCAGCAGTTAGTGTTTACTCACTTGGTTATCTTCTGATTGTCAGCAGTGCCCCATCAGGCTTTGGGTACACTCATGCATCAGTTGCTTTAATTTATTTTTAATTTAACCTTTCTACTTGAATAAATGGCTATGTAGGTAGTAAGACAAGCTGTTAAAGAGACTTGTGGTTTACAGGACTCTGTCAGTGATGCCATGAAAAATAAAGGGTTTAAATGCAGCCAAGGATGCAATCCTGTTGTTGTAGAAAAGCTAGACTTGGGGATTCCATTATATAGCATCTTCTCTGTGAAACTTTCACTGTGCAATAAATGCGGGGGTATTTAACTGTTTTCCTCTCTTTCAACCTTACAGTTAAGCTCCTGTTACTTTAGAAACTAAAATAAACAATTTGTAAAAGGAAACACTGGCCTATTTTTCTTGGTGGATGCCAGTTTATTACAAATGGACCCAGCTATGAACAGACTTTGCAGGTTTGTTTGGATTTGGTCACTATTCTGAGCTCGTCTCGAGCTCTGATAAGAGTTCTTCTATGAATGTCTTGCCTACCCCTGAACATGGCAGCTGGATCCTGGGGCCCAGGCACCTGGACCTTCAAATATGTCTGTTATGGTGGATGTTGATTTTTTTTTTCCCCTTGAACTAGTTTACAGCTGTATCAGTTGTAAACTGCATCAGTTCCCTGATTCTCTGGCCCTGTCATTACAGAAATGCTGGAACAAGAGAGCAGGGAGTGAAGAGTCAATCAGGTTGAACAGGAAATGTGGGACTACCTTTCCCAGTGGCCATCCAGGTTTATGCTAGGTTACAATGACCTCATAGAACAAAGCATTTTGGAAGGGGTGAAGGGAAGAAAGAGGAAGAATATGCCCATCTGACTGTGGGAACTCATGTTATAGCCAGACCCCTCCATCTTTTTCTCCTGAGAATGCACGTGAAGCACTTTCCTTCAGGGCTTGAGTCATGTGATGAGCTTTGGTGTAGCGCTGGCTCCTTCTCAGTGATGTCCATTTCAACTCATCAGCTGTCTGTGGTGGATTGGATCTAGAGAATGGATGGAGATGCTGAGGCCGGGTTGTGACCATAAGGCAGTTGCAGACCTCCCCTGCAGAGAAGAACGAACCAGAGACGTGTGATTACTGCACTGTGTGAGATTGCAATGCTTTATAACCCCCAGTGAATAAATAAAATGGATAATAATTTCTTCAGTGTAGAGCAAGATTGAGGGTCTTTTCAAAAAGACTTACCTGAAAGCTGTAACTTTCAGGTATAAAGCAGTTGTACGTTCAAAAAACAGATAATGGAAAACAAGCTTTCCCTACCACCAGAGAGACCCAACATGGTCATACCATTCTGGTTTAGAGCAGGTCCTTAGAACAAGCAGCTGTTTAAGCTTTAATGGCCTGGTCAATTTGTTTCTGATATAGAGAAGGTATTACTTTCTTGTTGCAGAAAACTTAGAGAAGTTTTCTGGAAACCAACAGTGTTCCTTGTTTGCTACCAATTGGTCCCTACCTCATTCCTGAGGTTTTTTTAGAAAAAAAAAAGAGGGTGGGGGAGGAGAGCAAGCATTCACCTACTGACAGAACAAAATACTGCTTCTATAGAGATTTTCTATGAAGAAAGCCACTAGCTGCTTTGTTGCACCCTTTGGACAATCTGTCTGCTAAATGCCAAGTCTCTGCTAGGGGGATTATTACGTTCTAAGCAGCGAAGTTAAAACAAAATGAGATTTGATGCTGACAGTCAAGATGTCAAAGCAATTTAAAGCACTATTTCATGTGGTTTCAGTGTCTCATCAGATGCATCCAGCTTGGATTCTAACAGCACAAATATTGGGAAATAATGGGAATTGCAAAGAAATTGGGTGCTCAGATCCTTTTCAGTTGCAATGGAATTTGGGATGGAAATTGTTTGGTTTATGACAGTCTTGACCTCAAGACTTGATGATGATAACCCTGAAGATGGCAGCTGGCTGTATACCCGTGGTCTATGTGTTGTGGTGTCTCGGTTCTTACGTTAACAATTTTCCACCCCGACACGAGCTTTGCCACTCTTATTCCTCTGTTAAATTCGTAGTCCTTTCCACTTGATTTTCCCCTTTTTGTTTTCTTCCAGTTTGCTGCTTTAGAGGCGGCTATGATTTGCTTTTCATTTTCTGGTCTGTTTTTGTTCTTCGCTGCCTTTTCCCTGGCTCAGGCTGTGCTTCGTGGCGCTGAGGCGGCTTTGGCTGCATCGCGCGCCCGCTCCCGCCCCGCCGCCTGCACCGCATCCTTCGCTTCGATCATCCATCTCACGGCGCTTTCTGCGCCTTGGTGGCCCACAGAGCTCCTCAACCGCGGGTACGAGCAGGGGCCCTCGGTGACCGAGGCGCCAGCTAGCACTGCGGGCTCGGCACCCGGGAGGCTGCGTGCTGCTGCCGGACAAGCCGGACCGCGACCGTACCGGCACGGGGGGCGCGCCCACCTCCGCCGCAAGGCCCGCGGTTTCCGTACAGCATGGCGGCGCCCGTACCCGGTGGCACCGCAGGGAAAGAGGAAGCGTTCGCTTCTCTAAGCCTCCCGGTGGGCGCGGCGACTACCCCGCAGAGGGTTCCTGCTGCCGGAGACGGCCGTTCCGCATACACGCAGGTACGGGGGGCGGGTGTCGGGCGGAGTGGGGAGAGGGTGCTGCGTGCAGCCCGAGGGCGGGCCGCGTCGTGTCGCGCCGCGCCCGCGGGTGCCCCTGCCGCGGAGGCCGGAGGGCTCACGTCCTGCTCGCAGCGCGCCGAGGCGGCGCCCCGGCCTCTCCCGTAAAGCCCCGACTACGGCTGGAACGGGTGGTGTCCTCTTCCCGGTGCTGAGGGGAGCTGTGGCCCGCCCGCACCTGTCCGCATCCAGAGGAGTCCTCTGCTCGTTCCGGGGGCGCCCCGGCCCTGCTCCCCGGTTGTCCCCCGCACCTCGTACCCGGCACATCGCTGGCCTCGGGGCCGCGTCCCTCCATCCTCACGGCGGGCGGCCTGGGCCCGGCTGGCGCCCCGCGCTGAGGCTGAGGAAGGGGGGTGTTGTTAGCCGAGGCTTCCGCCCGACGAGGCGGGCTGGGGAATCCGCGCAAGCGGGCGGTCATACGGTCGCGGTCTACACCTGCATCCCCCGCTTCCCCAAAAAGTAGCTGCTGTTGGACCGGCGGGGGGGAGGCCGGCCATAGGTGCGGGTGGGCTTCATTGCTTTCGGTCTTCTCACTCGCTTTGGGAAGTGAGTAAATTGCCCATCACCTCGCAATCATTAAGGCAGGTGTCGGTGCCCGTGCTCTGAGCGCTGATGGCGGTTGTGCAGGGTTTTAGTAGCTTCGCTACCACAGCTTCTGTTTCTGTCGAACAGCACGTACGGACAGACCTTTAAAAATTACGTGATGGGTTGGGAAGATGGGGATGCAGGAACAGGACTGATTCCAGTTTACTGAAGGGGAACTAAGCTCCTGTATGATAGAGGGAAAGCTATGTTATGAATAGATGCTGCTGCTTTTCAATGTCTGAAGGGCCATTTGACCTTAGTATAGATGTGAATGTAATGGACAATTACTATTATTTACTAATGCATGAATGGACATGCTTATTCTGCAGTAATTTTGCCAGGTCCTCGTTTAGGTTGATCTGGTCCCAAAAGAGCTGGAAGTTGTTGATAATAGCCCTGGATAGCTTATTTTCAGAATGTCAGTCTGGAAGCATCCAGTTGCACCTGTGTAAATCAGTAGATTCCCATTAAGGTTTTTGGTGCTGTGATCAACAGCAGCATTCAGTCTCATGGTAATGCTCAGCCCACTGCTGCAGCAATCTGTCTACTTACCCCTGTCTATCAGTGTGGGGCCCAGTCCTTTTCCTGCCAGGATTGCAAGTTGTGACTAGAGCCTTGTTATGATACCAGTGGGTGTGTTTGATATCTCTAAACGCATTTCATGAAGTTGTCTTTAATTTCCACTTCTCTCATTTTTCTTTGCAGGTCGTGATAAAAATCCTACAATGCCTCTTTGAGTAGATGAACTGGAGGGGGTAAAAGGGGGATAAAGAAAATGACCAAGCAAACAGCAGTGACGATTACTTTGGCGACCCTGCTGGGTGTTGCTGTGGGGGGGCTGGTTTTGTGGAAAGCAGCCCAGCGTCGAAAAGGAAAAGCATCTGGTAGTAGTCAGCAAGAGGAAGCATTTATAAACTCAGGAGATAAGAAACTGATTAAGGCAGAGGGTAAGGAGGTGCTTTCCTTCTTCAGATCTTCCACATTTTCCTGGGTAGAGAGGATCCTTGGTGCAGACATAATGGTAGTTTCAGAGCAAGAGGAGTGGGATCGTGCTGAACCTTTGCTGAAGAAGGAGCTGGAGAAGTGGCCAGTGCTTGGAATTGATTGTGAGTGGGTGAGTGATCAAGAATCGCCTCTGCTTTGGATTGCAAATTGCAATGGGAAATCGTTGAGGGTGGAGTGTTTCCTTTCCTTAAATGGATACGACAGGACTGACTGTTGAAACTGCCTGTGGGATGATCTGTCATGACAGCAGTGAAGTAGCTGCTGATTTTGATTGTTCTTATGTTCAGGTGTGCTGGCTGCAAGTTATTAATTCACCAGTTGTATTCTTTTACTTAACTCCTGTGATAAATCGACTATACTAAACATAGTGATAATTGTATGGTATTTTGTGTTTTGTATAATATCTCTTTAGAAATGATTTACTGGAAGTAGCTTGGGTTTACAATGTTTTAAGTTCAGCTATATACTTAAGAAACTGTTGCTTAAGAATAGTAATTCCAAAAAGGAGGAGAATACTGATATGTAGATATAACTCACTGGGGCTACCGGAAGGCAAAGTTCCTCTTCTGCTTGTACATTTGCCTGTTTGAACTCTCAAAACAGGCTTTGAGTCATTTATAATCCTGGCTTTGCCATTATTTTGGCTGAAAATTTATTTGCCCCACAGTCATTAAGTACAAGCCACAGTTAAACAGTGTGCTTGCCATTAAACATTTATGTAGTGGATGCTTTTGTGCTGATGTGGATTAAGAAATGTGTCTGATGTCTTCTACCAGCTCAGCTATGAGGGGGAAGGGTGAAAGGCGGAAAGTTTCTTTTGTGGGAGAGTGGCGAGAAGTAGCTTGGTGGCAGTAATACTGTGAAACAGATCACATAATTTGCAGTAAAATTTTAGAGGTGTGTAATAACACATGGCTATAAACTGATAGGTATTGCCCGTCCTTAGTGGTCTGTTTTGCAATTTGTTCCAGCTCCAACATTGCTAATTATACTGTAGCCCAGACTCTGATTTTTGTCTTTATTTCAGGTGTCTGTGGAGGGAAAAGCAAATCCTGTGTCCCTCCTGCAGATGGCTTCTTCCAGCGGCCTCTGCATTCTTGTTCGATTGCCCAGGCTTGTTGCTAGTGGACAGACTATCCCAAAGACCCTGTTGGACATCATGGCTGATAGTGCTGTGTTGAAAGTTGGAGTAGGATGCTGGGAAGATGCTTGCAAGTTACTTCATGATTATGGTCTTCCAGTCAAAGGGAGCGTGGATCTCCGTTATTTAGCCATGAGGCAGTGGTGAGTGTCTGAAAATAGAAGCAGAGGCATCTTGATGTCAACTCTTGAGGCATCATCTGAGTTCAGATATTTGTAAAGTAGTTTGCATATGCTGAGTGATAGCGGGCAGGTAGGTCTGGAGTTCTCAGAGTGGTTTTAGAGCGTGGACACTGACAGCTGCAGCCCAAGAACATGTCATGGTTCTGGTCTTACCGGCAATGAAATCTTCACAAAGATTTCGTATGCTCATTGTGTCTGTTAGCCTTCTCATGGAATACCCTTATGGACTTTCTGAGTATCATGCTTCAGCTTTTAAGAAGCCCAGACACAGTGATGTAGCACAGTGAGAGTCACCACCATGTCAACAAATGTTTGAATACATGGCCTGGAAGTATGGGGTAAATGTGCCAGGGGCATGTAAGTGTAACTGTTCAATTACAGGATTTCTTGAAAAACGACTAAATAAACCAGCTCCAATTTTCTCTTAGTAACAGCGTTTGCATTGAGAGGTTTTAATAAGGATTCAATTTTCTCATACTTCATTCTTCCTTAAATAAGACGTTTTAGTTGGGAATATTCTTCCCATACTGTATATGTATGCCTGGGTGTGCTGGGGCATGGTTTGCTGACCTGATGGTGCCTTTTTAGCACTGAGGATGGACTTGTCTCTAGTGGCCAGGATTCCTCTGAATTTTTCCTGGCTGTTACGCTCCTCATGAATCTCTGGGGTAGGTGGTCCATCACTCTACATCAGACCTCCTTAGTTCAGAAGTGGGTAGTTCAGAGACAAATACTTCAGCCTTAAGCATTACTGACTAACTTCCCTCATTGCCAATTTTGCATGTAGTAGGCAGTGGATAATTACTAAAGAAAAGGACAGAGGGGAGAGAGAGGGCCTGTGGATCTTACAGGTAGCTGTGTGCTGTTTCAGTGGGAGTCATGCATTGTGTGTTCTGGCAGGTTGAGGGTATATGAGGCAGTGTGCATTTGCATAGGTGTATGGTTTTGGTTTTAATATGTTTTTTTTCACTTTCTTTGTTAAACTCAAGGAAGGATCTACCTCACTGCCTTAGCCTAAAGTCTTTAGCTGAAGAAGTCCTGAACTGCCCGCTTGACAAGTCTCCTCATGTGCGTTGCAGCAACTGGGAGGCAGAAGAACTGACACAAGATCAGGTGTGTCTTCAACTGTTTTATTAGAAAAAGCAACCTTCTTAGTAGAAAAGAGCATTACAACAGGGAAATCCAAGCCTTCTTCAAGTTCTGCCTCAAAACCTTATGTGTGACTATGGTCTGAAGTTAAATTTTAGACTGTGCCTTGCATTTTGCATTTACTCCTTTTCCCTGCAGATAATTTTCTGCTGTTCTGGGATTCTTCACCCTTGTTTTCCTTTAGTCCTGCAGGATCTATGAGGGAAGGTTCCTTGAAGAAGTGTTTAAGCACTCAAAACCTCACCTTTTTATTATTTACTTTCCTCCAGTATATAGCAGTCAGTGCAATATTAAAGACTGGAAACCTTGTTTACCACATCCATTATGCTTTCCCTGATTGCCGATTTTCTTTGTGGTCAAGCTGTAGATGTGTACAAAATCCATGACCGGTAGAGGGAGTGACAGGATAAATAACCACGCTGATGATTCATAGACAGGATGTCAAAAAGGAGCTTTTTATTCCTTAGGAAGGGCTTGATGGAGTGGGAGAGTGTATAAGGTGTGGCTGACCTTAACTTTTATTAGTCCTTTTCAGTTTCTTGGGCCACTCATGAGTATTTCAGGTTTGACTGATCCTAAAAATGTGGGTTGTGGTAATATTATGACAGTGTCACTCAACTGCCAGAACTTGTGTGAAAATAAATCCATCTTCTGGCTTTACTGTACAAAGTGCTGAAGACTGATAATGTTTTGGAGCATTTGATATTTGTCAGTATCTTGATGTCTACACTTTTCTGCAGGTTCTCTATGCCGCTAGAGATGCCCAAGTCTCAGTGGCTCTGTTCATTCATTTGCTGGGATTTGCCAACTTCCCTGCTGTATCTGAAGGTGAAAATTCTCTTGCTGCTTGGGAAAAAGCCCTGAGTAAATGCCGGGGCTTGGTGGATATTCCTTTTAGAGGAAGAAAGAGTGGCAGCACAGGAGAGGAGAAGAATGGAGAAGGACGTTCCCCTCAGAAAACGAAGAATCGGAAGTCTGCGGTGAATGGCCAGCCTGCTGGCAGTCAGCAAGTGAGAGATCCCCGGAGGCAGAAAAGAAAGCCCCTGGGTGTGGGATATTCTGCACGGTAAGTCTGTAACCTCATTTTACTCTTTACACTGCAGATGGAAAACTTTGAATGATGCATCCTGCTCTATTAATTGAACAGAAGTGAATAATAGGAGCTAGGAAAGCAAACACAGGACCTAACAGTCATGGGACTCAGATCCTGTTTCTGTTTTCCTCATTTCCCTCTAGAGGTGGTATTGAAAGTGGAGGCAGGACTTGGATCTGTACTAGGGCACTAGCAGGTTGAGGGATTGTCTTCAACTTTTGCCCTTTCTTCTCCTGTGGAGGCATTAGCTGGAGAGCAGAGTCTCAGCAGGGGGTGATTCATGATCTGGGTGGCAATTACTGCCCAAACAGCTGTGCCTTGTCTACTTCAGGGAGAAAGGTAAGGCTAAGAGGGGTGAGGCACACTACTTGAGGTGCTAGGGGGGCCAGGAGGGAACAGTATGTGGCAACATGGGCGGCATGGTTTAGTGGGAGGTGTCCCTGCCCATGGCAGGGGGATTGGGACTAGATGGTCTTAAGGCCCTTTCCAACCCTAACTATTCTATGATTCTATAACATCAAACCATTGCATTGCTGCTTTGGCCAAGGAGAGGGAGAAGGGAAAGCTATTACTTTGGCCTTGCAGAGGCAGCTGTTGTTGGATTCAGGATCCCTGTCCTGCAGGCAATTTTGTGGAACAAATCCTAAATACTTATGGCCCTTTGGTAATTCAGTCACTATTAAATTAAAACAAATTGGAGAAGTCTCTTTAAGCTCAATGCAGTGGAAGATGCAGAGAGCTAGCATGTTTGGTTTTGTTTGGATACAGTCTATAATAAAATTTATCACTGGATATAGGAGCTAAGATTGTAATTACCATTTGGAAAGAAAACCAATCATTTTAGTATTTGTTTTCTCCTTTTTCAGTTTATTGGATTGGCAATGGAGACATTTTGATGTAGTCAGTAATATTGATTTCATTAGCAGTCATTAATGGTATTGTGTTATATACAGCAAGTCCCACCAGATTTATTTGTTTTTTAAGTTGGAGCCTGTGTCAAGCAGAACAGAAAGACAGCACCTCATGGGAGGATTAAAATTTAAACAATACTGCATTCCAGCCTACATTGAGATCTCCTCATGTTTGCTTGTTGATTGTTTTTAACCGTGCTTGACTTCGTGAGCGATCTGTAGACTCGCTGGTTTTTATAGCATCTTCAGCAGTGTGGCTCTGGTCTGTAGTACAGTTGAATGTGATTTCAAAAGTCCTTTTCCACTCTTCCTGTCTATAAGCCTGTTCAGTTTTAATGTTGTTTCATTTTGAGTTGGGAAATACTTAAATTATCATGGTGATTAAGCTGATCGATGTTCAGTGGAAGGAGACCTCCTGTATTGTTGTTTTGTTGGGCTTTTTATCCCCATGGACCTCTGAAGAAATCCTTTTGTCTCATTATATAGCCTGTGAATCGACCTTTTTGGCTGGTGGTTCGCTGCTGATTACTTACTTCTACAATGTTGCTGAAGAGAAGAAAGGAAACTTTTCCACAGTGTGCTGTGACCTGTGTGTATGGCTGGGCTGTTCCTCCCAGCGGTCCTGGAGCCCAGCCAGCTCCGCTATTCCTTTCTGTTTGAAGGAGGTTGCTAGAGTAAGGAAATACATTTTGCCAAATGTAACCCTTCCACACACTGCCGCAAATCACCAGGGGCTGCCCAGGCAGGGCTTTTCGCCCCTAATGATAGGCGTATGTGTTTCAGAGGGCCTCAGCTCAGCCTAGCTTAGTTGTTAGCAAGGACATGTGTGTTTGAGTTCCCAGTGCTCTAAGAGCCTTTTTGGAGCATTTCTCCTGGATGAATGATGAAATTGCTGTTCACACTAAGTTTTGGTAAAAGTCATCTTAATAAAATATTAAAATATGGGCTAAGGCAGCTGATCTTTGAAACTGCCTTGCCTATAGTTTGACACAATTTGAGCTTACTCTTAGGTCCTTGCCCTTCCCAACTTCAGTTCTGTTTTGTTTTCTAATGTGCGGGTTTTGTTGGTTGGTTGGTTGGTTTTTTGTTTTGCCTTTTTTTTTTTTTTTGAAAATGCTGTCATTATTAATGGCAGCTCTTTGAAAACTGGGATTCAGAGTTGCAGTTGTAGTGGCAGCAGGAGAGCAAAGGTACCTTACAGTCAGTTGGTGAATCCCAGGTAAGTGTTTAAATGTTCTGCTTCCCTTACCAGCACCCTGTTATCATGGATGGAGTCATGCTCTGGACTCATAAGAGAGAAGCAGCAATTATTGATATAAAACAATCAGTTAACAAAGTTCAGTGGTAAATGCAACAGTGTTTTAACAAGTTTCAATGTCAAGGTACACTTGATTATTTATGGCAGGGTCAGTCAAGACTGCAACAAGGCGCTCTCGTTGAGTGATGAGGCTTGAAAAGGACCTTTTTTCTTTCTAAACTTTTTCTCAGAGAGGAGTGTAGATGTGGCTGCGTCCAATCCTAGTCCCAGACTTGGTCAGTGGTTTGTGTCTAAAAGATTATGTATGTGCAATCAATCCTTTATATCACTGAGCTAAAATTTCAAAGTTTGGCATGCTATTAATCACTTACTGAGGATCTGCTGGTGTAAGAAATCTCTCAGCCTCAGGGAGTAAGCTTGAGAGGCATCTCTACTCAAGGGGAGATCCTGTTGTACACCCTGCTGCCATGCAGGAATGCTCAACAAGCCCTGGGCTGTCCACTATAAATTAAGAGTATTGGTTGGACAGAGAAGAGATTCAGAGCAGCCCTGTGGAGAAGGACTTGGGGGTGTTGGTCGATGGAAAAATGAACATG
>JANRGW010010209.1:11966-23511 GCA_024733675.1 Psilopsiagon aymara
CCTGCCCCTCTACTCTGCTCTCCCGAGACCTCACTTGGAGTATTGTGTGCAGTTCTGGTGTCCTCAACATAAAAAGGACTTAGAACTGCTGGAACAAGTCCAGAGGAGGGCCATGAGGATGTTCATGGGACTGGAGCACCTCCCGTGAGAAGACAGGATGAGAAAGTTGGGGCTGTTCAGCCTGGAGAAGAGAAGGCTGCGTGGAGACCTCATAGCAGCATTCCAGTACCTGAAGGGGGGCTATAGGGGTGCTGGGGAGGGACTATTCATTAGGGACTGTAGTGATAGGACAAGAGGTAATGGGTTCAAACTTAAACAGGGGAAGTTTGGGTTGTTTATAAGGAAGAAATTCTTTAATGTGAGGGTGGTGAGGCACTGGAATGGGTTGCCTAGAGAAGTTGTGAATGCTCCATCTCTGGCGGAGTTTAAGGCCGTGTTGGTCAGAGCCTTGGGTGACATGGTTTAGTGTGAGGTGTCCCTGCCCACAGCAGGGATGTTGGAACTAGATGGTCTTAAGCTCCTTTCCAACCCTATCTATTCTATGATTCTATGGTTAAAAAGCTGAAAATCAAGTTTCCTATAATTATCATATCCTTTCAGTAATGGTGAGAGTGAACAATGAATAAATACGTGTAAATAGTTTCAGTAAAACCTCCACACTGATGTAGTATTTCCTTTCACGATCATGCTGTAAGTACCTTTAGCAGAGTTTGCCTTTCCAATTTTTCAATAAACCTGCACCTGCTTAGTGTCCCGACCCAGTGAGCCATGCTAAGTATACTGTGGCAAATAAAAAAACGTCTATGAGTTGTATGCACTTTTATCTAATACTTTTTTTTTTTTCACAAGTTCATGGGCTCACATTTCTTGGGTTATTGATGGCTCTAAGCACGTTCAAATTCAGTACCAAAATGGCTCTAAATTGAGCTAGAGAGAATCATGCCAAGAGATTGTGATCTCACCCTTGTTTATCCTTCAGTATTTTAAAGGAGTAGAAAAAAACACATTTGTCATAACCTCACATCAGTCTGACTGATTTGTTGTCTGATACCAGACAGCATGTTTTTAGGAAAAATATGCTTATTATACTTATGCAACAATTAAAAGTTCCATTGACCTGCAGAAACTGGTTGCAAATGAAATCTATGAAACTGATATTGGAAAGAAAGGGTTTATGTTTTAGGTTCAAAGAGCAATTGCAAATGAGAATTCAGAAAGACTAATCTCAAACTCTTATGTGGTACCTGGGCATATATGCTGGAATCATCCCCAACTGAGCTTGAAACTGGAACTGTGGTGACAGGTGACTAGTATATGAGGAAATGACTACAGTACTTTCTTTTGTAATATAAAGATTCACAGAAATTTTTCAAAGATAAATTTCTCCGTTCCTAATCTGTGATATGGACATATAGAATGGAAAGCATTTTGACTGGTTTTGTTCAGAAATATTGAGACTTCAGAGGGTGTTGGACTGTAAAAATATCTTAAGTAGTGAGAACTCTTTTATTTTAGTTGTTGTTTATGTAAGGTAGGTACTGTGTTGTAGTAATGCATTGTTCGGTATTAATAATTTGACATCTCATACTTAGAGGCCTTCTGAGTCTGCATTGTTTCACAGCTGAACCTATAATTCTTCCATGTGTAAAAGTAAGTCCTGGATAGTGCTTAGGCGAATGAGAGAAAATATTTAATTTATCACAACTGAGGTACAATGGCACTTTGTTAATCAAATATGCATGTTAGAGGATTTTTTTTTTCTTACATTGCTGCTTCTATAATGATATCTCTAAGTCATCAATATTCTTTATATGTTCTCTTCCATACAGCTGGAGTTCTTTATTCTCCCTTCAGTTTATTTTTCCCAAGCTATGATTTTCTGTGTGGAAAAGCACAGATACCAATGGATGTGTGTGATCAGATTTTCGTAGTCACAGCAAAAGATCACATTTCATTGTCTTCACGATGTCATGGGAAGATAAAAACTTTAGTTCCAAAGTAAAATGCTAACATTATAATAAGAGGGTTTGAGTAGATGCCTAATACAAAGTCTAGTAATGTGAAATGGAATCTGAGAAGTAATTTGGCTATCTTTGTTTATTTACTCCCACTGAGTCCTGAGAGGGCTTCTTGGTTTCAAAGGTTTTGTTACACCAATTTGAGAGTTATCCAGCTTTCTTTGTGAAAGTAAATAGTGCATTCTGCTGCACCTTCAGAAGTAGAGAAGGTAGCTGAAAAATGCCTGTGTGATATATGAAGTTGCAAGCATTTCTTAAAATTATCTTTTACTCCAACATGAATAGACATTTTTCTTAGCTGCTGAGTTTAGTATATCATAATTTAAAAAACGTTGCAACTGATAGCTTTCCAATTGCACTCAAGAGAGATGGAACCAGCAGAGGCTCCCGGGACAGCTTGCACTGCTGTCCCGCTGTCCTAAGAGAAAAGCCTTTTCCTCAAGTCCTGTCCAAACCTCTTTTGCTTGGTCCATCTGATGCCCCTTGTCTCTCTGTCTCCCTCTTCTCAGCCACCCCTCTGAAAGTTCTAGGGACTTTTTTTAGCCCCAGCCTGTACCCATCTTTGCAATAAGTTGAGCCAGTCGGTCCCTATACATTCTTTCAGGGACCAGCTCTGTCAGCTGAATGTTCACAAATCCATGGGGCCTGATGGGTTTCAACCCAGAATACTGGAGGTGCTAGCAGAGGTTATGGCAGGACCCCTCTTGATCATCTGTGAAAGTTCTTGGGAGTCTGGGAAGGTCCCTGCTGACTGGAAGCTACTCAGTGTTACTCTGATCTACAAAAGGACATGAAGGAAGATCCAGGGAACAAGAGACCGGTTAGTCTAACCTCAGCTTCTGAAAAAATTGTGGAGAAGCTTATACTCAGTACTACTGAAAGGCAAAGCCAACATGAGTTCGCAGATAGAAAGTCCTACTTAACTTATTTAATATCTTTCTATGATAAGGTCACCTACTTACTGGATGAAAGGAATGTGTTAGACGTAGTTTTTCTGGATTTTATTTTTGATATTGTCCCTCACAGCATCCTTCTGACAAGCTGTCCAACTGTGGAATGAGCAGATTCACAGTGAACTGGGGAATAATTGTATGAAGGACAGGTCTCGAAGGGTTATAGTGAATGGTACTACATTGGGCTGATGATCAGTCACCAGTGGTTCCTCAAGGTCCAACTCTAGTGCCAGTTCTGTTCAGTATGTTTATTGATGGTCTGAGTGCAAGAGTTAAATGTACTACTAGCAAGTTCGCTGGTGACATCAAACTTGGAGGTTCTGTTGATTCTCTTGAGAAGCAAGATGCCTTGCATAAGTGTCTAAATAGATTACTGCACTGGGCTATGACTAATGGGATGAAATTTAATTTTAACTTAAAGTTGAAATGCCAGATTCTGCATTTAGGACAGAGTAGTACTGGACACAAGTATACACTGGGAGATGAATGGCTGTAGAGCAGCCTTGCAGAAGGGGATATAGGGGTTCTGGTCAATAACAGTCTTAATAGGAGTCAGTGGAGTCCCCTGGAAGCTAAGAGGGCAAACAGCATCCTGGGGTGCATCAAATTGAGCATAATCAGCCAGTCAAAAGAGATTATTATCCCACAGCATTTAGCATTGGTGAGACCTCTCCTTGATTGCTGTATGCAGTTCTGAGCCCCACAGTTTAAGAAGTATGTGAAGTATGTGAAGGTACTTGGTTGTATCCAGAGGAGAGCAACAAAGCTGATGAAGCAGCTGGAAGGAACGTCCTGTGAGGAGCAGCTACAGATTTCGGCTTGTGTAGGCTGGAGAAAAGGAGGCTTAAAGGTGACCTCATTGCTCTCTACAGCTTTCTGAAGAAGGCAAAGGGATTGGGAGGAGCTGACCCCTTCTTGCTGGTATCCAGGGACAAGATGTGTGAGAACAGTTCAAAGCTGCACCAGGGGAGGGACAGACTGGACCTTAGGAAGCATTTCTTTACCAAGAGGGTGGTCAAACGCTGAAACAGCCTTTCTAGAGAGGTGGTTGATGCCCCAAGCCTGTCAGTGCTCCAGCCATAACCAGCTTGAGGTCCCATGATGAACTCTCATAGTTTTGTCAGCATCTTTCCTGAAATGAGAAGTCCAGAATCTAACGTGATATTTAGGTGTGGTCTCCTGAGTGCTGAGAACATTGGGGTAGTCCCATCCATTCATGGACAGTGTGTAGTCCTACTGTTCAGCTGGTGCTGGCTCATGCATAACTCTCTGTGCACCACAGCCCCTGCACCTTCCCTTCAGATCTGCTCCTGTGCCTGGCCTGCTACAGAGTGTAGAGTGGCCAGGTCTCTGCTTTTCCAAGGACAATAATTCACAAGTGGTTATTGAATTTCATAAACATCCTGGGTATATTTGTGTAGAAACTTAGCATTTATATATTTTTAATATTCAATGTGAATTCTTCATCTGTACTGTGACTGCAAAAGGTACTAATCTGTCTTTGTCACAAAGGACATAAATTTATAAAGCATAAAACTTGCAGAGGTTTGTTAATCTTACAAACAAGATTATCTTCAAAAAATGGTTTCATCTTTTGCGGGGGTGGCTTTTCTAGTCCATTTGTGTTGCCTTTCCTATGGCTGTTGCTTAAATAAGCCTGTATCTTATTGTTCTGGGAGGTAAAGCATGCTTTTATTTCATGATTTCTAAATATGCTCTTACTCCTTGTCAATATGTGTACATATCAGATTATAGTAAGTACTAGACCGGCATCTGCATGCCTATAAAACTGTTTCTTTTTCCAAATAATGCTAATAGAGGTTGCGGTCTGAGGGACTGCAAGAAAGATAGAAGGTTGATTAAAGTCATATTTTGTTTGAGGTGTATTCTCTGAAATCTACTTTTACTTCCTTGTGCTCTAAAATTGTAATTAGTGGATTGTGAAATAAAGTACAAATGAGAAAAACTCATTTACCTAGTTCTTTGAATGGTTCAGTTCATTCAGGCCTGCCTCAAAAACACATGGATCTGAGTTATAACATGCAGTGGATCCTGGGTAGGGCAGCTTTCACATTTCTTTAGGTCCTGCTGCAGAAAGCAACTTTCTCGAAATAGCTTGAGCTATAAAATGGGCCATGATACTATTTATAAACATAAGTAAAATAAAAAATGGAAAATAAAATTTGCTGTGAAGCTGATAATGAATGTCATCTGCAACTTGGATAACATTTGGCATTATGTCAATAACTGCATTGACACTTTGTGATGGTTATGGACCTCCACAGAGCTCGTGAAGTGCCTACTAGCTCTTTAACACTGCCTGCCGCAGCGCACTTCAAACCATGGGACACTCTTACAACTGCATCTCCTACCTAGCAACATGCCTAACCTGAATTTTGTGCCTGAAATACTCTCACAACACTAAAAATGAACACTATCTGGTTTTCAGCCCAGAAACATATTTCTGGACTGCTCAGTTTCCCACAGGCTGCGTTTCCTTCAGCATTTGCCACCAGCAGGTACACCTATGCAATTTTTTTTTATTATTTTTTTCATAAACTCACATAAATTCTACTGAGATTAATGTGTGGCCACACACTGCTTTGAAATAAGTTTTGAGTCTGGGCCTTTAATCTGTGATTTGCACCGTTTTCTTATTTAATAAAGAAATAAGCATGAAAAGCAATAATGCTCTTCCTTTCTCTGTCTTGAAAACTTTTCTTTTGTTCTCTGGGAAGTTCCTTCCTCACAGCCCTGGAGCCATGCAGTTTTGAAACTACTCAATGTCCAGCAGATTAGATTGTTTGTACATCTTAACACCTCCTGCAGGCAGGAAATTAGGTCTTGCAATGAAAATGTCATTTCATTTTTTCTGCACAAACTGCCATTCCATCACTGGTTCTTTTCCCAGTGGAGACTTGGCAGAAAGACTGTAATCTTCACCAACACTGTTTGAATTTCAAGTTTAAATAGGCTTTCTAATAAATGGCATCAACTATATAACATCCATAGGCTTTCTGTACTATTTGCAGACTGATAGGCCTGAACTCTGTTTTCTGCTGAGGGCTTGTGCACACATTTTGGTTTAAGCAGCTTGGACTACTCAGAGTGCATCAAATTAAATGAGTACACAAATCTTTTCAGGATCAAAGCCCTAAAAAGACTCCTAGTCTTACATCCTTCCAGCTTGAGTGTTATCCATCCTGCAAAACACAAGTGGGATTTTCAGACTTTTCTAAGCATTCCACACAGACTTTTCCTATTGATAGGTGCTCCTTGGCTTTCTCTGGTGAATATGCTGTTGAGTTCAGGCAGAGCGAGACTTCGCTGTTAACATTGCTGAGAAGACTTCAGACAGCTTGCCAGCTGCTGTTATGGTAGTGATAGCTTTGTAGTAATATTAAAGGTTTCTAAAAGTGGAAAGGTATTAATTTATAATGGCAACCTGATGTTAGAGGGGGTGGTTCTACCAGAAAGAGAAATACTGGAATGAAGCATTTGTCTATTTGAATATTTGACTCTATTACAGATGCTCAGTATTTCAGTCTCTTATCAGGGGTTGGGTTTTCACAATGCATTATGAGACCCTGAGTGCCAAGATCTGTTTTGCCATGCTTAAAGTAGGTAATCTGAAATTTCATTAGAACATAAGGATGGCTGTGTCAAGTGAAACTGAAGAGCTAAAGCTCACTGCTTCCAGCAGTGTGAATGTCTGTTTCAGAAGCTGAGCATCTGCCTTTGGCTCTTTAGTTGATATGGTTGGTTGTTTTATTTAAATTTGAGAAAAATTCTTTAACCTTTTTTGCAACAATAGCCAGAAGTTGCCAAACAGAGGTCATGCAGTAGATCTGAGAGAAGAAGCAGTTGAAGGATCAGGAGAAATACATAAAGGTGAGTTTAGGAAGATGAGGGGGATGAGGAGAAGGGGGGAAAGACAACGTTACAATATTCAAAGACATTCCACTGATTCCACTATGGTCTCATCTCACTTTGGCAATGCACTTCTGCTGCCACAGAGCCACTCACCCAGGATGCCAGCCCACAGGCTTCTCCCACTTTCAAAAGGACCCTTTTCATAAGATCTCTTCTATGGAAAATTATATTTATTTTTTTTTTTTTTATTTTATGAACCATTATGTGAGGCAGAAGAAGCAAAATCATCCAGCAGATTTGACAAGGGACTTGTAGCTGTGCCTCTGTATGGACTGTAGAGAAAACTGTGGAACTTGAGTCTTGACAATTATATTTGCAACTGGTTACAATTCTAATGAAACAAGTACCTCTACCCTTTTTAATGACAGGTCCACACCGATGTTACAAATAGTTCAAAAGAAAAATGATGGAAATTACTTCCAAGTGTTAGTCTTATTAAAACACATTTTTAAAAGTTAAGATATGCCAGTATAATGACTATAGCCTATGAAAATTTAATTCATTCCCCTGATATTAATTATAGTCATGTGATAGGGATTTTTTTACCCCTTCCACAGGAACCAAGACATATCTGCATAAGACAAATAAGTTTCAGGGTCAACCCAACAACTGTCTACTAAGTAGAGAAGCACACCTTATCTCACACTGCAGAACTGTTCTGAAGATTGATTTTTTCAATAAGTAAAAAATATTAGTATGTTAGAAAGACATTACCTGAGAAAAAACCTGGAATAAATTAATTATGGTGTCCTTGGTTCAGGATTTGAATGATGAGTACAAATATGTACAAAGCCTCTCCTTGAACAATGTTGATAAACAGAAATATTGAATCTCTGCTAACAAAGTGAATGTTGCATTACATGCACTGAATGATTAAGTAACCACAAACTGTTTAATGATTCATAAATATTAGGGAACGGAAAGAAGACTGGTCAGGCATCCTTAATTTTGGTAATTCCTAATGTCTGAGCATTTGACTTCACAACATTAAAGTTGGCTCCACTTCTAAGTCTTTTTTTTTACACAATCTGTACAGATGTAGGACTCATACCATTGTTCTGGTTTCATCTGGGACAGTTAAGTTTCTTCCTAGTAGCTGGTGTAGTGCAGTGTTTTGGCTTTAGCCTGAAAACAGTGCTGATAACACACCAATGTTTTAGCTGTGGTTAAGTAGCACTTGCTGTGATCAAGGACTTTTCAGTCTCATATGCTCTTCCAGTAAGGAGGGGCACAAAAAGCTGGGAGGGAGCAGAGACAGGGCACCTGACCGGAACTAGCCAAAGGAGCAATCCACACCACAGCACATCATGCCCAGTACATAAACTGGGGGAAGTCACCCAGAAAGGACCAAGCACTGCTTGGGTAGGGCTGGGTACTGGTCAGAGGGTGGTGAGCAATTAATTGTATTGTGCATCGCTTTTGTTTATCTTTTTTACCTTCCCCCTCGCCAGGGAACCCAGAACACCTTTTATATTCTCTCCCCTTGCTATTTCACTTATTTTTACTACTATTACTAGTAGTCATGGTATAGCAGTTATAGTAGTTATAGCTTATATAACTATACTTTAGTTATTAAACTGTTCTTATCTCAACTCATGGGTTCCCCTCCCCATCCAACCCAGAGAGGTGGAGGGAGCTGGAAGAGGTGAGTAAGTGGCTGTGTGGTACTGAGGACCATGACAACCATACAAACCTGTGTCATGATTCAAAATTAGAGGTGTTTTCATGATGCTGTTTAAAATATTACTTGAAATAAAAGTCAGCTAGCATCAGATATAAAAGGCAGCCTAGAGAAGTGATTAAATAAAGCAGGTCATAATTTTAACAAATGACATAGATACTGCTGGTCAGATAAGAAGACCAATCTCTAGAGGCAAATTAATAAATGTCCTTAATAACTGAACATAGAATGTCCTTCCCAGCCTTCCACTGTATTGCCTTCTCACTTTCAGGAGTAGGTAAGAAGTGACTTTTAGTTCGTTCTTTTAGCATACTACAGCCACTGCTCACGAATCGCTATTCAGTGTGGCACAGCTGACTTGATAAAACTCACCGTTAATAAAAACCAACTCTCTCAAAGTCTGCTTTCTCACGATCTCATTTTTCCTTGAATTTAGCTCTTAATAACTCTCAGAAACCTGGTTTCCTTTTCTTCAGACAGCTGCAAATTTCAGCTACCACACTGCAGTAACCCCTTGAGTGTACCGTAATCCACCTGCCAGTCCATCAATATAAGGATATGCTGCTATAACTCAGCAATTAATCCTGCAGTGATAGAACATGCAGAGGCAGACAGCATATACTCCCTTTAATGCTAAAGGTCTGAGTGAAACACTGACAAGCATGTGAAATTAGAGCAGGGCATCTGGTAGAAAAGCTGCATGCATGGAGAGACAGGCGAAACATCATTAAAGATGTTTATTGTCTTAAAAGGCACCCTTCTCTTCCATTACTTTAGAAAAATGTATCTCATCTCAAATTATAATAGGTGTGTTATATGCAATCTGCCCTTCATTTTAATCCCAGCCTTTAGTGAGCAAGTCTGTTGCAAAGCAGGAGAAAAAGATTTTCGTATCTTAATGGGAACTCTCATGTTTTGGTTTAAGCCACTTGTACAGGAAAACCTGGGTCATGAGCTTAGGATCATGTCCTGGCGCCACAGGTTCAGGCATAACACATGGGTCAGAATGGTTCTGCTCCCCTACTCCTCCATTCTTTTCACTGTGCTTAAGATAGCTTTATCTCAGGGATCTAGGCTGATTATCAGTTCTTCACAATGCCTTCACAACTACAAAATATGAATATGGATATATTTTGTAAAATTGATGTTCTTTAGGCACAGAGAAGTGGACCTATCAGAGTTAGGGTACAGCATCAGTAATTCATTTAGGGTAGACTAGGGAGGTCTGATTTGGGAGAGAGGAAACACAGAAGAAAAAATACAGTGCCCAATTCCTCAGGAATTATTATAGTTGTTGTAGAAGATACAGTATTTTGTGTGTGTATTAAATATGGATGCTGACATAAAATATCTAAAATAAGCCCATTTGCTTATTGTTGTCTGAAATATACATGCATAAGTCTGGTTTATATTATCTCACAGTGATGAAAGGTAAGATCTTCCATTAATTATAGTATTACTTGATTTTTCCCTTTTTATAACAGTCTGTAATTAGAAACATCTCAATTTCTTTAATTACTAGTACAAATGGAAGGTTTGTCAAGTTTAGTCAGACTTTAAGCCCATTTCTTAATGCGTGTCACTAATGCGTTACTAAATTGTCCAGATGGAGTGCTGGTCTCCTTTGGGTCACCGGGAACTATGACTTAAATTATTTGTAAAGTGAGAATCAATCACATTTAAAACATGAGATGAAGGGGGAGAAAGGACACTTCAGACTTCATGCGGAGAGTAAGACAACAGTGTTTACCCAGCACGGAAAGGGAAGTGTGGTCGTTATCTGCTTTTCGGTCATATTTGCAGGTCTCATAATGGGAAGCTTATAAATGTAGTGATCCAAATACATGGAGGGAGCACTATTTGCCTTATATGTAGTGAACTGTGAAAGATTTTTTGTGTTTCTCCTAGGTTTGCAATAAAAGCTGACCCGCTTTTTAAAACTCCCTCCATCTTCCTGGGTACTCTGGGTCTCCTAGACCATTCAGTGATGTTAACCTGATATTTAGGCTTTTTTTTTTTTTTCCATGTGATTAAGCGAGATCTTTAATCTCCATTACTGATGAGCAGTTGATGCAGAACTTACTCACTTGGTATTTTTAGCAAAGAAAGAGCTTAGTCTGCTGCTTCTCCTCTCCCATCTACCCTCCTGCCATTCTCTTAAATCTTAAAAAAAGGTCCACATCAAATAACAGAATTAGTGAAATTGCTAAAGTCACATTTATGAACTCTCCCAAACTTTTGCCTTGTTAACTTTGTTCTTATAATTCACAGAAAAGAATTGAAATTCCCTATATTACAGAATTGTTTCTAAATGACTTTTCAGAACAGAAATTTACAAAAATGTCTTAAGATCATGCTTAATATTTTGATGCAATCTAATCTTATTAATTATACAGAAAAATAATAATTTTTATTATAATGCTACTGTTATCGTTTCAGCAGATCATTAAAGTGATAATCATGTGTTTCTCTATAGAGGCATGTATGTGCAATTATTTTTGCATGTTCTCACTGTTTTAAATCGTTTCAAATTCTTAATTTTTATATCTTATTCATCCAGAGGCAATTTTAACTCCTCAGGCTGTGGCAGTTCCTCTCTCATTCATATATAATTTTCTGAGCAAGATCAGTCAAAATATCAGTGTCATGCATCTTCTGGCTTAAGAAATAAAGGAAGCATCAAAGAACCTCAAATAGTAAAACCAATTTAGTCTATCAGATATATCTGTCTTCTATTAGCGTAATACTTAAGGACCTCAAAATCTTTCATATCGGACACAGCATAAAGATTAAGCATTGTTTGACTTTAGGGGAACACTACTGTCATGGATTCAGCAGTAGCAGTCATTTTTCTCCTTCTTGGTAGCTGGTGCAACACTGTGTTTTTGACTTGTGGCCTGAGAGCAGCGCTGATAACACCAATGTTTTTAGTTATGGCTTAGTGATATTTGGTCTGGCCA
>JANRGW010010210.1:0-16943 GCA_024733675.1 Psilopsiagon aymara
GGGGAAGTTTAGATTGGATATGAGGAAGAAATTCTTTAGTGTAAGGATGGTGAGGCACTGAAATGGATTGTCCAGGGATGTTGTGAATGCTCCATTGCTGGCGATGTTCAAGTCTGGGCTGGACATAGCCTTTGGTGATATGGTTTAGTGGGAGATGTCCCTGCCCATGTCAGGGGGGTTGGAACCAGATTAACTTAAGGTCCTTTCCAACCCTAACTATTCTATGATTCTGTGATTCTATATGTATGGAGCTGTGGGGTGTAGAAAAAAAGTAGCAAGTTTTTTAACATCTAAAATAAACATCAAAATTGTTACGTACACTGATTCCAGAGGAGAGAAGAGACCATAAAAGTAATTTAAAAGGAAGATGTTTGGGAGCTCGATGTTTTAATAATATTTGTTGGTGAGGCTCAAAATTGTTTGTCTTGCACACAGAGTAAAAATAGCTTGGAGTCTTGGAATACTTATTCTCTCAGTGCAGAAAAAAACATTCTTTCTAAATTGCAAAATTGCAAACTTTTTTTTCTCTTCAGAACGAAAGGATTTACTTCCCAAGTCAATATAAATTCTGCATTGTATACAAGCAAAATCCGGTCTTCTTATGTTGCTCTTCCTTCAGATCCCTTGTTTTTCAAGGAAACATTGAACTACTGAAATTCCACTTAAGAGCTTCCTATTTCCTTAGGGGGTTATGCTGCATGGCCTTGAGGAATATATTCTGTTCTTCAGAGTGTCCTTTCTATTGAAGAGAAGGTTATAAATGCAAAGAGTGACAGTGAAAGTTTTCTTGGTAATCAGCCTGAAACCTGAACTGCATAAGCCATCAGGAGGATAGTTCATTGCCCACATCTGATTCAGTGCTTGGCCTGTGCTTTAGGAGTGTGGCCAAACATGGATGCCATGCCAGCTGTGCAGTGGTTTCCAGTTGTACATGGTGTAGAAACCTGCCATTTGGTAACTGAGACTGCCAAATTCATTTCACAGGTCAATGACCACATAATAGAAGTCATTTGAAGACATTTTGGTTTACAATAGACAAACTTCAGTTACCTGAAAGTGCATCACATATGCATAAAAAAAGCTAAAAGTATATTTTTATTAAGTTCTCTAACCTGGGATACTTTTCCCTGTATTAGTTCCAGAAATTTTATATTCAAACAGATATTAACATGTCAAATAACCCAAAAAGGAAAAGGAGAAAGAGTTCCTGTGATCAGTTACAATACCTGCTGCAGAGGTCCCAGTTATTTCAAAAGCTGTTACTTAGGTGTAGTTGGTAGAATAACTGACACCTTTTACCCTAGGTATGATTAACAAACAAAAAAATGAAAATTACAGGAAACTCAAAAATAGGATAGGTAAAGTGGATAGGACAGAAAAACCTTCAATATATAGGACCTTTCACAGTTAAAAACAAGCCTACTTGATGAGTATGTTTCCCTTTCAAAGTTATTTTATATCCTAAGCCTTGGTTGAGTTACAGACTTATGATGTGTATAGTTTGTTTGGATCTTTCTCGGTTTTTAATTTTAAGAATAGATTTTTCCACCCTCTTAAATATAGTCTTTTATCTCTGAATTATTATTTCCTATCCATACACACAGTATAAGATCAAAACATGAACTATTTACTTACAACAGAAGTTTTGGCCCCACAGCAATAATTTTTGCACCTGCTTATGAAGCCCACCTGCAGCTTTTTAAAATGCATGTTTAGATTTACTCCCAGCTGTTCCTGTGGCTCCTGTGTTCTTTGTTGCTTGACTTTTTCATCTGAAGTTTAAGATCTAAATAACCGCACTAACTGAGCAATCCACAAAAGTGAGAGTATCTCTTTGCAAGTAGTGATTTACTTTTGCTGTTATTCCTTCATTTGTGGTCTGTAGGAAATGACAACTGAATGAATGTCCAGAAAGATACTGGACAGCTCTTCCAAGCAATTTATCAAAGGCCACGGCATTCTCAGAGGAGAGACTGTGCAGTCTGCAATTCTAGTATTCAAAGACAACATTTTGTTGTTAAATTTAGTGAATCTTTACCCTGCTATACATCATCTCAGAATCATGAATAAGGACCTGAAGAATTCAGCAAAGAATCCACTTGACAAATCTGTGTGAATTTTCATTTCAAAGATAGAACTTGGTCCTGAAACACAGATATGTTACTCAGAACTTGTATAATTTGAGGAAAAGCATTACCCAAATAAATAATTCACCTAGCTCTTAAGCATTTCTTTTGCAGCTGGCATAGTCAAGAAACCACTGTGCCATGCAATGTGCTAGCTGGCAAAGTCCAGCTCAGATGGATGCAAGCTTCAATCCATTTTGGATCACAAAAAAAAAATGTGTTCGTTTGCCATTTCAAACAGCCATGCCTTTGTTCCTGGAAAACATGCAAATTGATGTGCAGAACATCATGTTTCATAACAGAAAAATCCATTTGGTATGGATGGATCAAAATACTTGAAGTATTAATGCTCAGGTGCCATTCTCATAAGCATAGGGCAGATCTTTAGAAAAAGGCAAAAATAAATAACAGGAAATATCAAGCAGCCTTTCATCCCTTATAGATCATTAAGAACTGAAAGCTGTTACCACCTGATTAATGTTGGATAGGGTATAGTAATATAAGTACAATCTCCTAGCAAGAAAGACCCCACAAAAAGACTTATAGAATTATAGAATAGTTTAGGTGAATTTTAGAATAGTTTAGGGTGGAAAAGACTTTGAAAATCATCAAGTCCAACCATTAACCTAGCACTGCCAAGGCTACCACTGAACAATATCAACAAGCACCACATATACATGTCACCTACATCTACATAGGCAGAGACACCTTCCACTAGACCAGGTTACCTAAAGCCCCAGCCATGCTGACCTTGAACACTTAAGATCATCTGCTCCATAACCTTCCCAGAACCAAAGTCAGGCTGACAGGCCTGTAATTCCTTGGATCCTTATTCTGGCCCTTCTTGTAGGTGGACATCACATTTGTTAACCTTCAGTCAGCTGTGACATCCTCAGACCGGACTCATGATGAATGATTTAAAGGGGCTTGGTGAGCACTTCTGCCAGCTCCCTCAATAACCTTGGGTGGATCTCATCTGGCTCCATAGACTTGTGTGTGTCTGTGTGGTGTAGCAGGTCAGTGACTATTTCCCCTTGGACTATGGGGGCTTCATTGTTTTGCCCATCCCTGTCTTCCATCTTGGGGACGGGTGCTGGAGAACAGCTATTCTTACTATGAAAAACTGAGTCATGAAAGGCATTAAGTACCTAAACCTTTTCCTTTGTCACTATTTACCCCCCACCCCCATCCAATAAAGGATGAGATTCTTCTTAGCCCCCTTTTTGTTGTTACTGTATTTCTAGAAACATTTTTTATTGTCTTCTATGGCAGTACCCAGATAAAATTCTAGTTGGTCATTGGCCTTTGAAATTTTCTCCCTGCATAAGTTCACAGCACCCCTGTAGTCCTTCTGAGTTTGGTATGCCTGTTACTTCTTCCAAACACCATAAATTCTCCTTTTTTCCCCTGACTTCCAGACAGAATTCTCTGTTCAGCCAATCTGGCCATCTTTGCCACTGCTCATCTTTCAGCAGGTGGGACAACATGCCACTATGCCTTTTTCTTCTTGAAGTGTGTCCAGCTTCCCAAGGGACTCTTGGGAAGTCTTCTAAACAGTCCAAAGTTTGTATTCTGAAAGCCCAGGGTAACTGTTCTGTTGAACCCCTCCTTACTTCATGAAGAAGCAAAAATTCTATCAGTTCATGTTAACTATGCCCAAGACAGTCTCCAACCATCACATTCATCTGCTAGTCCTCCATTCACAAACAGCAGGTCTATCAGGGCACCTTCCCTAGTTAGTTCACTTGAGGTGTGTCCTGCCTGTGCACTAAAGTCACACTTAGTTCTCATGTTTGGGGACTAATTTCCAATTTCCAAATCTCTGTTCAGCTGCTGTCTACCCTGGAACTAGCTACAGTGCAGAAGTACCCCAGATTTTACATTTATTTTAATTGCTTTCAGTTCTGGGAAAGGCCAGAATTTTCCCTTTTGGAGCACTAAGATCATCATGTATAAAAGTTATCAGAAATTCCACCTATCTCATCTTTCCCTCTGTCTTCTTAAGGATTTAAATCTAAGAGTGTGTCCAACCAAATGCCTGTCAAACAAATATAGCAGTTTGTGCTGATTTCTGTCAGGGGGTGATAAACCCTCATCCATTCAGTGTTTCAGTGAGTGAGACTTCCAGCCAAAGCATTTATGACTAGAGGTGCATTTCTTGAAACGAATCAAATTTAAGTTCCTGTACTCTCCAGAGCACGCCTTTTCCAGTGCAGACAGACTTGCAATCCCTCCTGCTTACTTTGGTCCAGGAATTGCATGGTATATACAGAGACCTATTAAGCCAAAAAGCTAAGGTTGAACATGACTCTGTAAGCAAGTAGAAGTCCATTTTTCTGAAAAGGAAAGGGGAAAATAATTGAGAGCAAGAGCTGCACTGCATCATGAAGTTTGAAGCCTTCAGTTTCTTTGCCTACGCTCCTGCAACCCCCATTCATTCTTCTGCTGAGCCCAGAAGTTCTTGTGGGTCCTTTCATGGATCTAGGTCTATATGTTCACCCTATAAAAAATGCTGAAACTGCACTGGGAGTCAGAGAACAAGTTTTTTTTTTTTTTTTTTAAAAAAAAAAGCTCATAGAAAGGGTGGCATTTGCTTCATTTACAAATTTTCCTGTCAGGCCAGTGCCAGGACAGGGTAAGGACACTTGCATATGCTACTGCCAATGTACAATATTGATTTTATGAAAGAAAGCAGCATTCAACTGGCTGGAACCCAGCCCATAGAGCTGTACTCCATCTAGCTTCTGAAAAGGACAAATTCAATCTGATATTGTGAACATTAAAATAATATTAAAAAATTGTATTATCTATAAATATTTAAGTTTTGTTTGTAATGGGACTGGACAGAAGCTGAGATAATCACAAAGAACCATTCCTTGCTGCTGAGTTCCTACAACTCCTGACAGAAACCGTTGCTCACCTTACACATGCAGGGATTAAGTGTGCGCATAAACATGGCTGTGTCATCACACAGTCCAAGGATGAAGGATTTATTTCAAAACTTGTAGAATTATCTACTGGACAAATATTAAAGATGATTTCCTGAGCATCTTAGTCCTGATTTCCAGCTTCAGCTTTATTTGAATGCTAGTTGTTCCTTCTTAAATTTGGTGACTTCAGAAATCACCTTTCTGGAGTTGCAACACATTTGAGTTCAAAAGTCTCTATCTTGCTGGAGCTTTGGAACATGCATTTGGAACAGCAGCACAATTCTTGTATATTTTCAATCCTATTATTATCATCTGTATTCCTAGGAAGGAAATAGATTAACACGTAATTATTTATAACATATTTATTTTATTTTACATAGAAAAAATAATTCAAAGCTATATTCTTATTTCAGGAAATTGCCTTCCTGAGCCCACAGGTTTCTTTACACCACAGTCTTTCAGCAGCTCAGTATCTTAAAACAATCAAGGTTAGCAAGAAAATGAAGGTTCCTAAATATGAACTCCAGTGTACCTAACAAAAAAAACCCATGTTAGAAAGCTGGTGATCTCTCATCAAAAAAATGACTTTTGATGTGAAAGAATATTCCTCATTTTTTAGATTATTTCAGCTTAGTTCCACTGCTACAGTCTTGTAGATGAAGACTATTGATTTTTTTTTGGTGTGATTAGCATGGAATCATCATTTCTAACCTTCCAGAAGAATAAAATGGGCTCTGGAGATTGTATGAATTTATCCTGGGGCTGGAAATCTAACAGCGCTAAAAGCAAACAAACTTCATTCTACACATGCTATACCTATGTATAGGAACCATTAACACATGGATAAATACCACTGTATATTTGTAATTTTTAATGCTCCTTACCTTACCTGGTATTGCTCATTATTGCTGGATAGAGGTCTAAAGCTGGATGTTAACCACTTCTATGCAAGCATATGATGATTCTCCAGATGTTGCCTTGTAATGGCAATTGAAAACATTGGCTTCGTTGGCAGATGTTGGCATAATTTTTAAGATACAAAGACTGCTTTTGTGTCTTTTAGGGAACGCCTGACAAAGCTAACTATTACCAATATTCCTCTTTCTGATAGATGCCAAGTTAGCTGCTCAAAGACACTGGGAAGAGTGAATCACGGCACAGATTTAAATGTCACTGATATACTGATGTCACAGCTGCCTATACTCAAAAACCTTGCTTCTTGTGACATGTATACCTTAAATTCTGTGTGAGGAAGCTTTACTGGTAGTAGACCAGTCAACCGGTACTACAGATCTCAAAGAGGTTTCTCAGAAACAAAGGAATGTGTGATTTCACTTCTGCTGGAGCTTTCTTGTATTTTATGAATTGTCAAGCGTTTCATCTTTGGACATTACCAAGTTCAGTCACAGTGTACCAAACATACTGCTAAGGCATTTTAAGTCAAACAAACTTTGAATAGTGCTGGAATAAGCTTACCACAATTTTTTTCCTCTGCCTCCAATAGGAACCTGTTGCTACATGATGAAAAACAGTTTCAGTGACTGTCATTTTCTTTAGCAAAGCTCTCCTACCACTTCTCCAAATAGCATCTACTTCTTATTCCTTAGCAGGCAAATCAAACATATATCTGACTGACAGAACCTACCCTGATAGCTCCTGGACTTCACCAGGTGGCATTGGCTGAGACTTAAGTAGAGAAAACTGGATTTAACCCCTAGGCACATCTCTGCTTCCATGGAAGTAGCTAGTTCCATCCAAATATGAATATTCATATCTAAAAACTAAATGGAAATTTCTTTTCAGCATACGTCAATTCAGTGTTTCCTGACTATCTGGCACAAATTTAATGATATCGAGGAAAAGGTATTTTATAGCCCTAGATTCTGGAGAACAAAATTCCACAGTAAGTGGAAAAGTTACCATAAATTTACATTAGCATAGTCTTCATTCACATAGAATTGCAGATGAGTGCAAAGTGTTGCTGCTTTTTTTCAATATACCCAGCCACATTTTCAAAACTGAACAAATACTGACTAATGAGTTAATACTGTAATCAAGTCAGGAAAGACACAGAGACAAAAAAATACTTTTGTATAACACTTCTCAAACATCATCACAAAAGTAATTGTCATTATCCTGATCTAAAAAGAAGATAATTAGGAACACTTAAACTGAATTTACTGGCAAGGAAACCATTTTTCCTATTTCCTTAAGACTGATGTATCTGGTATCTAAAAATTATAAGGCCTGATTGACACTTCTGTGCTGCAGTTTTCATAACATTCCTCTGCTGAGCAGGTTCCTCAGACTGAAATTTAATGTATCATCTAATTTATATGCCCAGTTTAGGCCTTGCTTCATTGAAAATGTGAGATTATGAAGCCAGTATAAACTCCTGCATTCCTTATACTGCAAACAGAAAGAAGCAAGTCTCCCATGAGACTTTCAGAGGGACACTTTGTGCACCAAATTTTGTCCCTCTGTGTTCCTTTAACAGCCAGGACTTGTGAGGGACCAGACAATGCATTTGTTTTCTTATGGAGTCTAGAAGAAAGATTATGCAACTGCATTTGATTCATATCCATTCTACATAGCTATCTTCTGAGGTAGTTGCAGAAGTCAACGAAGTTAGTTGTAAAGGACTACAATTCAACCAAAACCACTGTAGTTGTGACCTTTCCCTCACCCTCCCTCAGTGTCAGCTGAAGAGTTAAGTTTATGTTGCAGCCTTTCCTTCTCTTGAGGCATTAACGTTGCCTTCTTCCTCTACCTAGGGGTCAATTTTAATGCAAGTATCTATGGGAGTTTCCCCCTCCAGATAAATTCAGCTTCAAGCAGCCAGTGAGTTCAATAATTACTTAGTGGAAAAGCAGACACACCCACAGAACAAAAATGGGCGTTAGTAAAACAAATAGAATCTGAAAGACAGGGTAATGCCTCAGCCTCCTGAAAAAGGCTTTAGAAAATATATTTCAGTTGAGCAACAGTTGCTGAACTCACTAGATAGCAACAGAATATTACATGGCCTCTAATATGAAAGAAGTTAGACTACACCATCTACAGTCACATCCAGCTTTAAAAATCTATGTCTGTGAAGTCATAGATCAATTCCCTTGACACCCCTCAGCTGCTGCACACTCACTTGTCCTCTCCTCTCTGTTGTTACTGTGTTCTAGAATAATGAGTCAAGTTCAAATTCCTGTTTAAAAATGCTTTATTCTTCTGGATCTAGAAAAATTATTAAACTGTATTCTTGAAATGGTGGCCAACAATTTCATCCCACTGAGGCAGTGAATTTTCTTCCATTATAAAAAGCTTACCTCTGCTAGAGAGATGCCTTCTGTGGGACTACAGAAGGAGCTTTCTCAGAGATTAATGACATTATCACACCTGATTATTTTCTGCTGCAATTGCCAGGTGTGTTCTTTTGACAGCAATTTTCAATATAAATTCCTAATAATATTTTCATTACAATTTTTAAAAAAGAATATAGATAAAAAACCATAAGGACCAATGCTAACTAAACCAAAAACTGTGCACTGCACACAGGGAGTAGAAGAGAAGCAATAAGACACAACTGAGATGTTAGTCACTTCGCTTAACACTTTGGAACTAATTCAGAGAGTTTGGTGGGGACACTTACTGTGAAAATATATATAGAGAAAGTAATGTGAGATCATGTCTTGTTGGATTTAAAAATATCAGAGAGGAATTTCTTTTTACGAACTCAATGAGGTAAAGAATTATACGACCAAGATTCCCATGAAAGCCCTTGGGCAATGCCCACAGACCTCTGGCCATGTAAACAAACAGAGTAATTATGGTATGTAAACTATGAGAAAGGCCAATGAAAGGGAGGGTGAGAAATCCACTGGAAAGGCACTTAAGCTAGCCCACAAGGGAAGAGTTGGATACGGTCATAAATCAATAACTTCAGTAGAACCTGAAGAACAAGTCAGATGGACAGTGACTAGTAGCTCAATTCAGCTGCGAACACATGGGCATCATGATCATCTTTGGATGTCCTAGGGGGAATGCTAGTCAAGGCTAACCTTGTTGGCCACTGGCTAAATGGAGCTCAAATATCCCGTGATTATAATGGTGGCATAACCACATAGTTCTTTAGCTGACAGTACAAAGGCACATATACTTAGCTGTCTTAATCTTAAGAGAAAAAGATAACTCTCCCTTTCCTTGGATTTTCCTTTACAAATTAAGAGAGGAGGGAAAAATGGTACACACTGGTGTACTGGTATCCAAATAACTGACAAGCTTCCCTATGCTTTATTCTTAGTACCATTATGCAGATCATGAACTAAAGCTTCTGGTAAGCTAACGGTACGATTTGAAGCTTTTACTTTCCAACAGAAGCTTACACTTTGTCTGTTTTTGTGCTCTGAGTTCGTTGCACTGAAAATAATGAAGTAACATTTCAGTTATAATCAGACCACTTATCCAAATTGTCAAGCACTAGAAAATACAGTAGCACTCTTTTGGGGAACAAAAAAAAAAAAAAAAAAAAAAAAAAAGAGGAAGCTTTCTATTGATTCAGTCAGGAAGAATGAAAAATGAAATTATTGGAACTACAGAGGAGAACTCTCAGTTTCAGTAGACTTCTGCCAGAATACATAAAAAATTATAAATCTTACAGAAAACATATGATCTTCATGTTTTACTTGAAGCCCCAAAATCTGTCAAAGCCCTGATGACCCAAATGAAGCACTCAGCATCACAACATTTTATATTAAATCACTAAAAATAATACCTGAAATCCAAACATTACCTCTCAGAAATGTCTAATTCGCAGTTCTCTAATGACAAAAGAACGACATGAAACTGTTGGAACAAGTCCAGAGGACGGCCACGAGGATGATCATGGGACTGGAGCACCTCCCGTATGAAGATAGGATGAGAAAGTTGGGGCTGTTCAGCCTGGAGAAGAGAAGGCTGCATGAAGACCTCATAACAGCCTTCCAGTATCTGAAGGGGACCTATAGGGATGCTGGGGAGGGACTCTTCCTTAGGGACTCTTCATGAGAGAACAAGGAGTAATGGGTTCAAACTTAAACAGGGGAGGTTTAGACTGGATATGAGGAAGAAATTCTTTACTGTGTGAGTGGTGAGGCACTGGAATGGGCTGCCCAGGGATGTTGTGAATGCTCCATTGCTGGCGATGTTCAAGTCTGGGTTGGACATAGCCTTCGGTGATACGGTTTAGTGGGAGGTGTCCCTGCCCATGTCAGGGGGTTTGGAACTAGATGATCTTCTTAAGGTCCTTTCCAACCCTAACTATTCTATGATTCTATGACATCCAAATCAGTGATGTTAAATCAGCTGTTATGCTAAAAATGCACTTTGTTCTTAATGTTTGTCTTGGACTTCTGATATCAAAATAAAAAGCACCTTTGGAGTCTGAGTCTGGACTCTGAAGATCTTAGCCAGTGTGTCAATTTCTAGATCAGAGACAGATACTGAAATTGTTTGGAATGGTATTGCAGTAAAACTCTCAGGTAAGCATATCCGAGATAATTTTCTTTCTTTTCAGTTTGCATAGGTTCACTCTTTACTTTAAACAGAAGTAAGATTATACAAGCTAAAATTGTCTTGGAATATCTCATTTCATGTATTCTTGGAATATACAGAAAATACAGTTTCTGTGATATTCTTGCACTTTACAGATAATACATAGTCTTCTGCAGATAGTACAGTATTATTACAATATCTTATAGCATCATTACAGTATGATATAATGATACAGTGACATGACAGATAATATATATAGTATCATAACATATATCCTCATGCAGATGACGACCTGCATTCTGCCATATATTTTTTGGAAAAACACTATCAGCAGTTTTAAAGCTATAATTCAAACAAGAGCAGTTTCTGAGAATACCAGTAATTCCACCATGCTACACAGAAGTCAGTAATGCAGTGGAAGGGTGCCTGCAGCTTCCACCAATACAAAATACTGGTTAAAATCAATTCACATTTTTGAAAAAATATATTAATGCTTAAAGGTCTTCAAGTACATCTGATCCCTATTTATGTAGAGAATGAAAGATCAGCAGCCAAAGACTCTATTTTCTGCTTTGGATTACCACAAGGTAACTACTTACCAGAATCAAATCTCATTGCTGTGGGTCCTTTATTTCTCAGAGAAACAAACTGCCTCAGAAACTAGAGCTCTGGAGGCCAAAGGCTGTAGCGCTTTCTACAGAAAGACAGAGTTATGCTGTATTCTTTATACTAAATAATATATAAAATAATAAAACAAAGGAACAGTATTAGGAATAGGGACCAGGTTCAGTTCTCTTCCTCTGAGGCTACCAGGACTCTAGAGATTGAGATGCTAAATAAAGGTTCAACAACTGCTGCCTCAGAGCATTGCACTGGAGTAAGACTCTACAGGGACACAGAAAACAGAGACTCATGAAGAAGAATGACTAGGACATGCTCTGTTTGGTGAAAGTGAAAAGCATGTAACAACAGAAAGTATGCATTCAATTCACGTTGACATGTAAATTAGAGATTAAGAGATTTCAAAACATTCTTTGGAACTCTTGTTTTAGCTGCTCTCTGACTGTGCTAGCATAAATTCCCCTTTTTCACAGCAACAGGCTGAGGTACAGTATTTAAAAGGGGACATGCTTCTTATGAGCAACTTCATCAACAGGGAGTTTTTTTAGTCACTTTCTCAAGAAGGCAAGAGACAGCACTTTTGACAACGATACGATTCAATGTGATGGAGACCAGGTAACATCAGCCTTACACATCTGCTATTTTCATCTGTGTTTGTGGACAGCTTTCTGTTATTCATGGAACTGCTCAAGCTTTCAGCATATGCAGTAGAGTCCCAGTGATTTAGAACCATCTGCTTAAGGTTTTATTTTGACAAACTGTTCTGCTGCTGAAGTTCTTACACGGCTGTTCAGTCTTTTACCAAATGACTATTAAAAGGCACTAACTACATTTGCACGATACTTTGGTATATATTTGTGTTTATTTCTTAATAAGGGTCATGTTGACAAATATGACCAAGTGAGGGGAAAAAAACTCAAAAAGGCTAAAAGTAGTATAGGTTTTATGAGTGTTTTTAACTTAATTCATTTTTCAAATAGTTTACATAATAGCCTTTTATCTTGTACCACACCATACCCTGTAGAACTTTATTTAATTTTGTTTACTAGTTTCATTCCATTTTGACTGAATTTGCTTTCAGCTCTGTTAAAGTTTTTAACTGCCTGGTTTTCAACCTGTTTCCATGCAGTTATCTACTTGTATGGCTAGTACATGTATCCTGATTTATTTCAAAGGCTCTCTGAGCTGATTTACATTGAAATAACGTTGACATTGCTAGCCAAATAATACCCAGGAATTGCTCACTCAGGTCAGATTGCATCATTTACAGCAGTCTTCTTCACAGAGTTCTAGGTTCATTTTCAGGCAGAGTACCCATCTATGAAGTCATCTCTTCACCAACTCTCTTCAGTTACCCAAATCCCATTTTCTTTCAACATATCATCTGTCCTAGGACACTCTTTGTACTTATTCATTCATCCATTCTCTGTTGAAGTCATCAGGTTATTTTCCTTGTAATACCAAACCCAAGTACTCTTCTATCTGCTGGAGGGGATCTGCCACATCATTTCAGATACTTGTACCCAGTACAAGGAAGCAAAATATAGCTATTTTAAAACTCATGACAGGATTAAATTCTGGCAGGTTATCCCTTGTTTTTCTTTGCCAGTGCTTCTCATTTGACAAATAGATTCATAGCCTTTATATGCAGACCATTATGATCGCATAGTCTATAATGTATACAATTTTCTCAGATACTGAGTCAAAGCATGTTTTCCAGAAAGATTTCTAATCTCATTTTACAGCCAGAGTTCATCTATTGCCTGTCCTGGTAAATTGCTAATCACATTTGCTGTCTGTGTTTCAAGGTTGAACATGCATACGTTGCTATGTTTTTGTCTGTAAGACTCAATTTTTTTGTTTTTCCTATGATCAGATTTGATTTCAAAGTGAGAGAAAGTATCTCCATGTAGCAACCAAATCACCAAATCACCTTTCAATCTCCCTTTTGATTAGTTGTATAAATTGAGTCCCTAAAGGCTCTGTTTATAAGGGTTGTTTTTCAGCTACACATGTTGCTTTTTCTAACATCCTCTTTAGATGCAGTCAACAAGGATAGTCCCAGTAGTATAGTAATAGTCTGACTAATTGTGTCTGCAGTGGCTCTACACCCCCTTTTTCTGCATTAGGACACTCATAAACTATAACTCTAGTGTGCTTTCTGAATGACTGTTTTCCAAAATAGCATTCCCATGGTTTATCTAGAGCATTCATTCCTCATTCCCCAGATAAATTACCTTACCTACAGCTGTTTGAGAACAAGATTGGTTGGAGAGTAACCATTTAACAGAAAAATTCAGATCACTCCATAGTGGTAACTTCTTCTGTTATTTATTCTCCTATTTATCATTGTATCAGTTGTAAACTCAGACAAGATTTTATATCATTGCCTACATTCTTGACAAAATCATTGAATAGCACTTGGCACAATACCAATCCCTTGAGATATGTGCCCACAAACTGACGAATTTCCATTAACAATTATGTTTGGGAAAACCTATCTTAGTTTTTCTTGTTTTCATATAATGTAGATTTTTAATCAAGCATCTAGTGGAACTTGGTCAAATATTCTGGCAAAATTCAGGCATACAGTCCTGTCTGGTGTTGTGCTCCTTGTCAGTGGTTTAAACAAGAAGAAGAAGATAAAGATATACATGCAACTCAGTTTCTTTTTTTTTTTTTTTCTTTTTTAGTGACTTTTCTGGTTTAGTGTCCCATCAGATACTGACTAAGAAGGTAGCATAATGTAGTATCAGCAGTTTTCAGGACATTTGGATTGCAGGTGATGGGCAGATCTCAAGGTCTAACAAGTGAAAATCGTGAGTGATAATGTTTCTAGCGGGGCTCTGGGTCGACAAGGGATAATGCTGTTATCACTCAATATTCATCTAAATGAGCTAGAATTAGATACTGGGCAGGAAAGAGGTGGGGGGAGGGGGAGACTGGTAAGAGCTGTGAGTGATTTCAAGACCTGAATAATGAGTTATGATTAAGCAAGGCCAGCTACAGAATGTACTCTAGATAGTATGGTGAAGCAGTCTACTAAAACAAGCTAATTTGATTGCTATCAAATGAAAATATAGCATTATGCAACACAGGGAAGCTTGTTGATTGAAAGAATATGAAAGTGTTTGGATGCATTAGAAAGGGGACAATTAGCAGCTATTTTGTAACATTTATATTTCAAAGAGCCTAGACCCTTTTATACTTGTCACTTTTCTCCATTGCTCTGTCTTTCCATCTTCAGATAGCCCAGAATCAAGCCTGGGTTGATAGAAGATATAGAACCAAAGAAGGTTCTAATGTTGACACGGCTTCTACACGGTCCCTTCATGTCAACTGTAATGTTACTAAGTATCTTCCCTGGATTTAAATGTTTAAACAGGTGACTGTGTTGCTGCAATTTGGATCACTGATTTATTTCTAATTTATTGAGAGATCATTCTCAACGTTATCCAGGAAGTCACTTGCAACACTGCTAAAATCACTTAATCTCCTGAATTAAGATGTATTGCTACTGGAAATCTCCTAGAACAAATTTTCTGTATGCAGGTGATCTCATGGACCAATACATTAAGTGGAACTAAATTCTTTTGCATTTCATGGTAAATGTGAGAAATATATAGATAATTTTACATTTCTTTTTTGGTCTTCTTGCACTTTCACAGATTGAATAAATGTATGTGTAGGCTTTAAATTTCCCAATTTCTTTTCCATTCCATATGCTTATGCTCATTAATGTAATAATCCTGCTTCCAAAGTGCTTCTGACATTCTCCTTTTTATAATTTTCAGCCAGTTCTTTTTAACAAAGACAGACTATAGCCATATAAAAGTCCGACCCCCTGTTAACTTAGTTTACCATAGAGTTATATTTAATTGACAAGGTACTCCCTCCTTAAAGCTATTTAACTGCTTGGGCCTTTTTCTATGATTGTGACTGTATTTTCCTTAAAACTAGCCCTGACTCTATCCAAACAGTTTCTTCAAACAGTATTTTCTTTGAAAACCAGTCAGAGAGAGCTTACTTGATAATGCTTGTTAAGTGCCTCAAGATTTTCTTTCACCATTCAACTCCAACAATACAAGGGTTTGGTTTTTCTGTCATTTTCATTGCTAATACTCATCAGGATTTCATTTTATAATCAAGCATATAATTAAAAAGAAATACAATAAATTATCCATTCCCTCCTCCATGGTAGCCTTATACTTAACACAAAAAATGTGGAAAAGAGAAATCTCCCCTTAAGGTACAGAGGTCAGTTTTGCCAGTACAGCAATTCCTTTCACTTAAACTGCTACCTAAAGGCTTATGGTGAGCTGCAGCTAGTGCTGTACAATTCATTTCATTCTAAGATGTGTTGTTAGCAGCTTAGAAGCATAAAGGCTGACTGTTAAAGAAAAGAAAATACTCAGGCCTGAATTCATCCCACTTAATTTGTTTACAACATTGTCCGAAGGATCTTTAATCTGCATAGTCATGAACTGGGTTTAAAAAACCAAACAGACACAAAAACAACCCCCTCACATCACTTTCAGGGCATGATTCATGTTATCCTAGCAGTAATATGACAAGTTTCTGATGATCTAGATTTATTTAGGGTTTATAAAAATGAAAGCTGACCATGAACACCCGAGGAAGAACTTTGTATTCCTAAGGATAAAATACTTCTCATTAGACATAAATATCCACAATGCAAACATGTCTGATTCAGTCCACTTTGCAGTCAGTGGAATGAAATAAGCACCTCAAGGACATAAACCCTTATCTGCTTAGGTAGGTAGGTAAAACTAGTCTGATGAATTTTTATAGGTGGCTAAAATAAACAAGAGAAATCGTACCCCACCTACTCTATAGGCCATATAGATCTTTGAAAAGCTGCAGCTGTGCCTACAACATCTGTAGAATTTTCTGCTGTAAATTGGAAGGGATTTATCTTTATCAACAATAAACAAAACCAGCATTTAGATTTCACTTCCATACTGGAATTTGGCCTGTCTCAGTTCAATTATTCATGTTAACAGAGATTATTGCAATTACTACCTTTTAAATAAAAAGTATATAAGGACACATGCAGTTTTCATGCTTTTTATCCTCCACAGAAAGAAAAAATATATATATATTGCAGGTTAGAATCTTTTCAGTATCTGCTCTCCAAGGAGGATTTTGCTTGTTAGTTGACATTATTTCTTCAGGTGATAGAACGTTTCAGTGTACTATTTCCTATTCCCGAAACACCAGATTGAAATCAACATTCATTCTCTATTTTTACATTGCTTTGTGCTTTTTTTAACTGAATCTTAACAAAAAATGCTATTTCAGCTCACACACACCATTTAATTCCTACTTATACATAGCTCTTTAATGCCTGATTCATTCTGATGCTTCTTTGTTCAGTTGCTATCTGGCTTTTCAGCAGGACTAAGGACAGGACTTAGTCCAATGTTTATTGCATTTTTCTTCTATTGAAGAATGGTGTTGACTGAAGAATAGGGTGGTTTGAAGAATGGGGTTGATTGAAGTATAGGGTTGTAAATAAGTAACCTCAAGAATGTTAGGCTTGTTAGCAACTATAGAGAAAAGGAAATTACTAAAACAAGCTTTGCCAGAACTGCCTGGTGGTTACTGATATAACAACGTTCCTAAAACAGGGGTCTGAAAGCCTATGTCATGGGTTCAGCAGTAGCAGTCATTTTCCCCCTTCTTGGTAGCTGGTGCAGCACTGTGTTTTTCACTTGTGGCC
>JANRGW010010210.1:17043-27454 GCA_024733675.1 Psilopsiagon aymara
TAAACTGCGGCAGCTCTTTTACGAGGGGGAGGTGGGTTAACAAACTGCATGGCTGATTTACAGCTTAAACCACGACAGCCTACTACCACATTTTTGTGTGCATGCAGGACGCATTCTCTAAAAGTATGGTGTTATGTGTGGAATCTAATGAATATGTAAGTTTAATGACAAAAGAATCACAGCCTGGCTCATGCTTGGTAGATAAACGATTGGAGGAGTGATCCCCCGTGTCTCCCTGTGCCACACTAAAGAATACCTGCTTGTTGACTTAAAACTTTGTTGGTGAGTTCGTGGAGATTTCTCCAAATCACTACCAAATAAAAACAATTAGGTAATGCACAGGGAAAAATTTGAATTTTTTCCCCATGTGTTTACTGAATTTACTACAAACACGATGGACTTTTATGTGCTGAGCAACTTGCCCAGCATCTAAATGACTTTAGTCACTGGAATGGTACTTGAATGGTGAAGAAAGAGAAAAAGAAAAAGAAAAAAAAATAAAAGACTGAGCTTCCTATGTTTCTGAATGACTGGTTTTAGTTTCAAACCTCTGTGTTATCTTCAAATAGCATGACAACTCTGAAGGAATATATTAAGCTCTGCAGTCTAGACTAATACATGAATACAGCTTCCTCTAATATCAAAGTGAGACATGGTGCTGAGTCAGAATAAGGTCTTTTTTTTAAATCTGGTCTTTTTTTTACTGTTACTATTATTATTATGGCAGATCAGAGAATTCTAACATCCTTCAATTCTAGCATCTACTGAACATAATATCAGTACTAGAAACATAAATCAATACTAGATATTTATACTAGGAAAAGACTGTGTCACCCTTCTATGACTAAAAAAAAGTGTTCCTGCTAGTGAGGAGGAAGAAAAAAAAAATAAAAAAAATTCAGAGCCAGCTAAAGCTAGCAAGAGCTAAGAAAAGACCTCATCAGCTTCCAGCTTGGCATTTCAACACTCAGTGCCAATATGCAAAATCTACAGTCCTGAAATAAACTTGAACAAATGCATCTTGCTTAAATTGCAGTTCAGTTTGCTTAGGGTAATAAGGATTTCCAGCTAAATATATCTTTTTTTGTGGATAACAGCAGCAATAATGATTCATGTGTTAAAATGTACCACAATAAATAGTTGGGTTTTCAACAGTGGTTTCTCTCTCAAAAGACAGAGATTAAACAAACATTCTTTGTGACCAATTTTTGGGCAAGCTTAACCCTGCCTCAAGATCCACATTACCATGAAAGAACTGAACAACTTTCCCTATCCCCAGGGAGGTGCCCCGTGCCTGAGGCTGGGGCTGATCTGCTGCCCCCCTGCTGCTGCTCCTGGCTCCCAGGGAGTTACTGGCTCCCGCTAGGGCCTGCTATCTTCTTTGTTAGACCTAAATCTCCTTCTTCTGCTGAAAATTGCTGAGAGAGCTCTATGCTACTCATACACTTGCACCCTGAAGCCTCCCCTTCTCTCTGACCTTTTTTAGCCCCTTTGCTCTTACTTCGTTGCTGCCTTATGATCCATCTGACTTTGCAATCCCCAACCACTGACAATTCTACTTCCAAAAGAGAGTTAAATGCCTGGCACTTACAGTGCTAATTGCCTGGTAATGAAACCTTTAATCATCAGGTGATTAAAATTTTAATCACTAAAATGCCTGTGGAAATCCACTACATAATGTTGAAGATTAATTTCTAAGGTTTTTAATGTATGCATCCAGTGCAAATTGCCTTATGTTGTAGAGATGAACAGTGCAGTATGTGAAATGTGAAGTTCTTCAATAACTCCTGTCCTGAGAAAAAGGTTGCAAAGAATTGAAATATACAGCTGCAAATGTAAAATATATTTAATGCTAGATGAATTATTTTAAGAAAGGTTTTTTTTAAAATCAGTTTCCAAGTCACTAGGAAAATATATATTCCTACATTAACCTCGTAGCAACTAAACACAGATTCATAAAATCTGTTTTTTCCAATCAAATGGTAGAAGAAATTTTAAAATCCGGCTTTAAAAGATGTGTAGAGGGAACTTTAACTGTTCTGCCATATTGAATAAGAAGTAGTAGCTATTGTGTACACAGATCTTTTCATCATAAAATTTTGCAATGAAGTTTAGCACATGGCTTCCAAATTAACATGCTAGACAGTAATGACACTACTAGTTCAATGAGCCACGAATGAAGAAGGATTTACCAGACAGAATGAGCCATCTGCTACAATCTACTTTCAAAAAAAGTCTATATTTGAAAAGTTCCCTAAACTCAGAGAGCTCTGTATGCATTTCATAGCTACCCATTAGCTGGTGCAAAGGAGTAGGAAATACACTGAAGAAATGGATTTACAAAGAGGTGTTTAGGAACAAGACAGGTATCTCTGAGGAGTTTCAACATTCTCCCACACAGGCATTTGATGATGCGTTAAGCATTTTGGATTATATTTACTACTAGAAAGAAAGTATAAAACATGCATCAGAATGGTAACATCTGATGCTGGATAACCACAGCTGGTACAAGGTAGAGAAGAAGCTAGTCTGCATTTCTAAACCTCTCCAAATTAGCCTTCCTGAAATTGAATTCCTTGCATTCCCCTATTTTGTTTGGTTGTTTTTTCCAGGCTCATAGACTGCTGTTTCTAATGTTTGCCCTTTGCATTTCTAGCAAAACAAGTGCTTCATGTCCTCTCTGTTGCCATGCTATAGCTCCCTGGGATCCCAAGCATATAAGGCAATTCAGTTGCTAGAAGTCCTACTAAGCATGACACAATTCAGGGTGAACACAAAGGCATGTAAGGGAGATATTGGTTTTGCAGGCTCACAAATACTTTTAATGTATCAGCATACAGCTGTATTGTTTAGAGGATTTTCAGTGTTTCAGATGAAGAGCATGATGATAATTCTTTACCTCAGTGGAATCTCATAAGTATCAGGAAATAGAAAGGAAGTAATGGAGCTGACAAGAACAGTTTGCTATGGTCAACAGTCAGCTTTGTAGAGACAGATAGTCAAGACCTACAAAGCACAGCCTCACACATAACTCAAAATAACTGTATAGATTTGCTTGAAACTAAATCTGGAAAGCAATTAAAAAGACATACTTTTCATCAGTAAGAAAAAGAAGAGTTTTAAAAGCAAAATAATGAGTTACATGTGAATTTATACTAAAATTTAGTATATTCATAGCCCTCAAAATGAATTTTACAATACTACACTTTAAATGGGAAAGCGGAAAACTCTCAAATGCAAGCAAACAATGTTTTTTTCATCTGTAATAGTCTTGTATTAAACGTAATATATGTAATGCTAACTTACAATTTTTTTTATATTTGCCTACACATTATCTTCATATTATCAGTGGTTTATCAGTGATTGGAGACATCTCCTGAGTGAAAGACATTATATAAACTAAATTCCATTCTATTCTGGTCTACCTGTAAAGGTCAACTCAGCAATAAATCAATGCAGTACTAGAAAGGGGCAGTTCTCTTGGGACTGAGGATATCAAAAGGGCTGTCAATGTGTGGTGTTTCACAAAATCAATTCACTACAAGAGACATGTTATGCCAAATTCAGACCTCCTGAGCTAAGCTGGCCTTATTGCATTGATGTCAAGGGAGTTGAACCTGCTTACATCAGATTTGAATTTGACTCAATACAACAGCTGTCTGGGATACAAATTCCTCCAAGTAAACAGAGTTACACCAAGGATCAGTCTGGCCAAGTTGCTTAGAATTTTGAATTACTTCCCTGGTTGTGTTGTAACTGCTGAGAGTTGTAGGCTGAAATACAATAGGACCTCACTCTTTGTGGGTCTGGTTGCAGAATTTTCACCTGCAGGATGAAATTATTTTCTTTTATAGAAATCTCTGGAGACAAGTTCCTTGAAGAATAGGCCAGCATTTTAAATTGTTGTCTCACTTAAGATCTGTTTGCTTTTGCCAAGTTAGGTACAAAGCAATAGGCTGACAAATCAGGACAAATAGCTCCTTTGTGGAGTAACACTATTTTAAAAGATACTATTATATGATCCTTCTATAAAACAATATCTGTTGTGGGTTAAGGGCTTACTAAGATACAGCATTTAGCATCTGGGTCCTTGAAGCACTAGCCATGAAAAGTGTATCTATCTGGTAGTTGAGGCTGATGCTGCTATAAGATACTTTATTTCTGCCTTTTTTTTTTTTTTTTTAATCAAATGTCTTCAGCTTGCTTGTGAGGCCAAATTCTGATAACTATGCAGTTATATAATACCATTCTAACTATGCTGCTAACACCATAGTTCCCCTCTTTTTAATTTATTACAGTATTTCCCATATAGCTTTTCTGCCTTCTGATATCTCAGTATGTATGCAGAATGTATGACATGCTATTTCTGAAACACTTAAAAATAATACACACAGACATTATTAGAGTAACTCATTTCATCCTCTACAACTGCCCTTCTAAAGAGTTTTTCACTACATTTCATATTATACTCTATTTTTATAATGGCATAGCTGTATCCTTGGCTGATTTCTGGTTTTGTTTATATCAAGGATTGGAGCGATATTTTGTATGTCTGCCTTTTTTAGCTCCAAATTTTTGCTGCACATAGCAAATATTTCTGGTTTTCATCTGCTTTAACATGCCCTTGATTCTCCTACCACTCATTTGGTGCTTTGACCTAAATTTTGTTTAAGCCCTACACTGTTTGAGAAAAGAATTGTTTGCAGGTTCTTTTTCCTCATCACATGGCTGTCACAGATTTATGCAGAAGCATGTGTTTATCACTATTTGTGAATTAATTTCATTTATTCATGAATTTCAAATTTAAACATAACATTCAGACTTTTTTTCTGAAATCATGGCATCCTTTTTTCCTTCATTGTTTTTGTCTCCCTTGCTCTTCACACTGCTTTTGATTGCCCCTCCTGAGGCTCTTATTTATTAGTGCCAGCTATATTATCTTGATTTTAATCACATTGCAATCACATAAACTCGGAGTTCCTGATTTTTGACAGGCCCAGTGGCTCCTGTCAGTGATTTCATTCCTCTTTCTGGATGCATAATTCCTTCTGCTTTATGGGCATTTACAAAATGCAGGGCAATCAGACCTTTTACCAGCCAGACTTCAAGCTGCAAGTACTTAATCCAACTTTAGTGGTTGAAGCGTGTGCATAGGGGGTGACTGAGATGACTTTGTTTTCCAATCCATCGCTACCTTAGTTACTCAGTAAAGCTCTTAAAGAACTACCATACCATCATCTGAGGGAAAGCTAGGTCAATACACAAGCTTAAAAAATGTGCAACCTGAGAATATTAAATGTATTTAGTAGTTCATGATTTTCCAGAGAAAAATAAATTTTGAGAAGTAATGGTCTATTATCCTGCGGGTACAAATGAACACAAGTTACAATTAGGAGTTCAACAGAGCTGATATTGTCAAAAAAAGTCTAATTCTTATTTCTTCATCATTTCTCAGAAGTATGAGCAAAAACCATAAAAAAGGCTGGTCTGATTACCGACATGAATTTAGCAGCAGCTACTTAGGAAGAATAAAGAACAAACGGATGTGCAAATCACCTTCCCTTTCAGTCCCAATCAAATACTCAGACTGAACATATGCTTAAATAATTGAAAGGATCTGATGCTTTTGTGCATGATACTACCATTCTAGCGTCATCTGAAGTAACAGACTAGAATCCACTGGATAGACATAAAAGAGTGGCTAAAATACTGTCCTTATTCCAGAACAAAAGGCAAGGATCTTCTTATTTGAAATGTTTCCTTATTTCTTTGAACAAGGCATTCTATTTCACAGTAGTCAGTTCTGCAATGACAATCATAAAATGTAAGTGCAAATAGATATCACAGTTATATGTTGTCATAAGTATAGAAAATAATATAGGAAATTTGAAGTATCACAACTGCTTTTTAGATGAAATGTTATACTGTAGGAAAGGTTATTTTCTTTTTCAACTTCATCACACATTTTTGGCTATTATGCATCTGTCAATCAACTTAATGATTATGGATCAGGAAACTGAATGTACTAGAAAGAAAAAAAACAATATTCCATGTTCTTAAAAGAAAAGAAGCTGTCACATATAAGGAAGAGTTTCCTGCTTCTGAGGGAAGGGGAAGAAACAGCACATTCACCGCAAAGCCTGTTGAAAATTTTAATGGCAGAAAAAGAAACTGTAGTTTCTGTAGTGAAATATGTGTGATGCAGCAGCCATTCAGAAGCAGGGTAGAGCAATCTAATGGAGATCTGCAGATGTGCTGGGAGCTTTTGGCCATCTGAGCATACTGCCAGATGCTTATGCAAATTATCAGGCATTTTTCTCACACCATATGATCTGTTGGTATCAACAAAAACCATATTCTCCAGGTACCTTGAAGCACAGTGCTTTGTGAAAGACACATATGCTTCTATCATCAAAGTTAATAGGGAAATTTTAATGCACATGTATCAAATGTCCACTGCTACTTGAGATGCTAGTGAGAATGTGGAAACGAAATGAAACTGTGTCAGTGAAGTTTTTGAACAATAGGAAAAGGTTCTTTGCTGAGACCATGGCTAGTCACTGAAACAGACCCCCCAGGAAAGTGGTCACAGCACCAAATCTGTCAGAGTTCAAGGAGACAATCTGAGAGACGTTCTTAACCATATGGTTTAGTCTTAGGTAATCCCATAAGGAGCAGGGATTTGGCCTTAATGATCCCTGTGGTTTCCTTCCAACTTGTTATACGCTATGACTCTATGACTAATTAGACTTGGAGGAAGACGTTTTTTTTCAGGCGAGTCCAATATAAGTCAAAAATAGTTCAGCTAAAGCCAGCAGTCAGCCTTTTACTAACTCAGTGTGAGATCAGGCCCAGGTCCTCGGACCTTGAGGTAAGTCTTTACTTTATCTAGCTGAGTTTACCAAAGCACTCATATTTTTGGTTTCCCTGCCCAGAGAATGGAGATTTCATTACTTGAAAGGGGCAACTGTAAAGATTTTAATTGCTGTCACAGAGTATTTGTAGAAACAAACGTGTGTCTCTACCTTATCTTAGTTAATGATTAACGCACAATTCATGTTCTATAATGCACTCACCAAAGGGAGAACCTCATAGAGTTTTCCTGCAGCAGTAGGTCTGCTGAAGTCAGTACAATTACACTTGCAGAAATTGCAGCTGGCTTTTTGGTTGTTTTGGTTTTGGTTGTTATGTTTGTTTCATTTTCTTTTTTGTTTTTGTTTCTATTTGTTCTGTTTTGGCCTTTTTTTTTTTTTAATTCTTTGTATAATTGCAACTTTTTTTTTCTGTAGTGGAACAAGTTGTCTACTCATTCAATATCAAGTAGTTGACCACCTCCAAAACTATCTCATTTAGAAGACTTTGATTTAGGATTTGTATGTAAACTGAAGTGCAATTATTGAACCTCTGACTTGTGATATTAGAAATAATTTATAATGTATAAATACAGAACATTTGAGCTTGAAATGTGTTTGCTGAACTGCACAAAAGTGCATAACACACGACACTAGATTGTACAAGGGTTGGTATCTTGTATTTCCTCTCTTGAGCATAGCTACAGGATATTGTAGGTGTAATGTAGTACAATCCCATTAGCTCCCATTTACCGGTTTGCAAACCCTGCAAGGTCTGAATTTGCATTTAGTCAGAGGCAGAATTTGGTTATCTGTTTTTAGAATGTGTCAAGGTTTTGCTACTCGGATACCACCAGGTGGTAGCATTTCAAAGTGTTGCTCATATTTTAGGACAGCTGCCCCGTATTATTAGGCAATTTTTCTATGGTTTCTTGCAAAGGTCAGTGTTAAGGAAGTTGGCGTGGTAACCTGCTTAGGGTAGATCAAAGTGTCATGTGAAGAGTTCATGCATGAATTAAGATAGAGACATGGAAAGACTGAAAAGACTGGGATTGTAGGGAGTCCCAGTTTACATTTTTGTGATACAAGAAAAAGAGATTTCAGTGCCACGAAAATGTGACAGAAGAAATTCAAACAAAAAGAAAAGTTCATCTTGCTTTTAACACAATTTAAATTGACATGAGTGATTTTATTGAACTCAGTAAAAAATAAAAGTAATTTGTAACATTATTGAGAATATTTACCCAATAGATAAGCCACATTGAACTAGAGATATACTTTGCTTTTTCAAGGCATAGGTCTAACCATTAAATACCTTCATAAGTGACATTGCAAAATTCCTTGAACCTGCTATTGAAATAGTTTTGTGTATTCATTAAGAGAAGATAGTGGAGTTGATGGATCTCTTACAGAATTTCTTTATGTCCACTGGAAAGGTTTTGCATTGGTGGCTGATGAGAAGATGTAGGAAGTTATTTTCAACCACTACACTGCTGACTGATTTCCTTATGGTTTAAGTTTTGTTTGCTGCTTTTTTTCTCCTGCCCACACTATAATCCCAGACAATAATAAAGCTTTAGTAATGAACCAGAACTCTAACTAGAAATTTTGGTACTTGGAAAACCTTTCCCATTTTCCAGTCAGCTTTTCTTTGCTTTACTTTGAAACCTTTGTAGGAGTTCTGGCACTACAATCCCTTTCCTACTGCTGCTTAGGTAAATTTTCTTTCTGGTTTGTGCTCTTCTGCTTAACATATTCCCTTCTCAAACTACAGTTCTGTGTCAAATAAAAGTATCCACTGGATGCTCCTCCGGATGTCACTTCTTCAGTTTTTTGTTTTGTGAAGCAATTATTGAACCTCTGCTTTGTGATATTAGAAATAATTTATGATGTATAAATGCAGAACTTTTGAGCTTAAAATGTGATTGCTGAAGTTTACAGAGGAGACCAGATAATAATAGGGCACTTGTTCAATCAGAAGGATCAGAACTCAGTTTCTGGGACTGTCAGGAACTGAGACCAAAGAAGAAACACCAGTTGTATTGTGCTGGTATATGTTACCATCTTTTTGTTTTGTATTTCTCTTCTTGCTTCCAGTTTGGGAACAGTAAAGTCTGGATCAGTCTACCTTTCTTAATCCTTAGCTTGTGTATAAGTTTTCAGATCCTACTGAAGTAATCTGGTTTATGTAAGTGCATCAGTTCAATAATATTTCAAAGACTGGAACCTTTCAAAATCTTCTGAAGGGATTGAAGCGCAGCCATGCTAAGACAGAAGGCATTTAGATAATAAAGGATGAAATGTAGGGCTCAAGTAAGGAAGTGAAGTCCTGAGAGTAATAGAAAAACAGAATACCTAATTTATATAGTATGTACATAGAATACATACATAGTACGTGCGTAGAATATGCAGTAGGCAGTAGCTGTGCAGGAATAAATACAGACTGCACAGGCTTGGAGAGTAGAAGACCATGTTAGGGCTTGCTGGAACATTTCAGAGGAGTGGCATGCAACTTGGAAAATGCTTATTTTAGTGGTAGACACAATGGCATTGTTATCTGAGAGGGTTTATAAAAATCAAATGAATAAGTCTAAGCATTTGACTAAATCTACCTTAAATCTATTGAACATAGCTTCTTTTGGCAATGAAAATATATAGGAGGAAAAATGTCCATGACCTTTGTCTATTGTTTTGCATTGTTTTCTTTCTCTTATGTCAATTTTTTCCAGTTTTGAAGATCAGTTTATTTCTATGATTTAGCTGGGGAAGAAAAATTGCTGTTGAAAGGGAAGGAACTTCATTTCCCAAGAACCCATTTCCATCAGACTTACAGGGCGTTACCTCTAGAGAAGCTTCTTCCCCTAGATTTAAACTCTTACATAAGCCAGCAAGTATTTTGCTCCCATATCAGAATTTTTCCTTCTTGAGAATAAAATAAGGATTTTATAAGTATGCATGTACTACGAAGTGTTACATTCTCTTTTCTCTCCCTATAGAGAAAATTCATTTCAGTCTTAGCAAACTTAAAAATCATTTTATTCACTAATTAGAAAAGAGTGTAGCTCTTACTGTGCATTAAGATAAAATGGGTTTTGCCTTCTTTTAGTGTTTTTTCAGTTAGGAAACTGAATCTTTTAGCTAGTGCTGATGAAGGTCCTGCCTCTTATGTTGCTGCTCCTGGCTCAATGGGAATGCAAAAATACTATCTTTGAATTGTATTTTCTTTGCAAACTTATAGAATCATTTGTCTTTCCTTTAAAGAATCAAAAATTGGAGGTAGAAGTGCATTCAACAAGTCTTTAAAATTCAATATGCCTTCAACAAGGCATATGCAGTAAGCCTAATTAAAACTAATTATGTAAAAAACAGCAGCAAAACCACTGTAAACTTGTCATGGTTTAAGCCGTAAATCAGCCACGCAGTTTGTTCACTCACTTCCCCCTTTTCCTTCCCTCTGCTCCAGGAGGGATGGGAAGGAGAATTAAAAGAATGCAACTCCCACAGGTTGAGATAAGAACAGTTTAATAACTAAGGTATAACACAAACCACTACTGCTACCA
>JANRGW010010210.1:27554-53502 GCA_024733675.1 Psilopsiagon aymara
TGGAAGGCTGCTATGAGGTCTCCATGCAGCCTTCTCTTCTCCAGGCTGAACAGCCCCAACTTTCTCATCCTATCTTCGTATGGGAGGTGCTCCAGTCCCATGATCATCATTGTGGCCTCCTCTGGACTTGTTCCAACAGTTGCATGTCCTTCAATCTGTGTCTTTGAGGAGGACAAAGAGCTCAAGGTGGACTGAGTTGCGAAAATGGATCAAACATTTGACACATGATGCTCACTGTATATTAAGTTAATCCTTACCTATGAATTGCCAGGAGCTACTGTGAACAGCAACACTGACCAGCAAACACCTTGCAAGCTATGGGGGTGTGTGTGTCTGGGAGTTGTGTCACCTGCAGCATGTCCTCAGCATGGAGTCATATCATAGAATCATAGGATCAACCAGGTTGGAAAAGACCTTTCAGATCATCAAATCCAACCAGTACCCCAGATCAGTGACAGCCTGTTTCTCAGAGAAACTGCAGTCTAGCAGGTGATTAGCAATATTGACAACCACATGTAGGTCAGTGACAAAAGGTGGAAAAGGTAAGGGTAAGGTGTGAATATTCAACATCAGGAGTATGGATGCTACAGAAAAGATGGGGGGTGGTTATAGGTAGATATCTGTCAGTATGACAGATGCTGGCACATTTATTTGCATTAGGGGCTGCATGTGAGTATTGCAGTGCCTTCTTAATGAAAGCCAGTAAACATTTTACTACACTGTCAGGTATCTAGAGTTCACTTGTGCTGCAGAAAACTTGTTTTGCATATATAGAAATAGGTCACTGGGACACAATTATACTCCTCTTCTGAAAAGCAAGGTGTAATTGAGGAGAAATTCAGTGTGCAGAACTTCATCAGAGCTGCAAAAACAGTCAGAAATAGCTCCTGCAAGACCAGGTAATCATATATCCAAATTAAAGTGTCTGACAATCTCAGTCCTTTGCAATTGGTTGATGTAGGAACTGTGTCCCTGTGGAAAGTCCTGCTGCTGAGAAGCTCCATAGAGATCTGTGGCATGGCAAATGCTAGTGTTAAAATGACGTTGTGTAGGACTCTTTGAAGGCCTACAGCTATTTCTGCCCATTCTGAGTATTAAGGGTCATTTTTGTAGCAAATAGCATACTTGGGAAGTTTTTCTGTAGGTGCATTCAAAAGGTTTTAAAGGTGGATTTGTTTTATTGTCAACTGTGAAACTTGTTAAAACTAAGAATTTTGGATGCCATTAGATAATGTCTTGAATAAATAAATCTTTGATCTGAATTCTATCTCCTTGATACAAAACACAATGAGCTGCCAGTTTGATAAATGGTTTAGAACTAGTTTGATAACTGGTCTAGAAACTTCAAGGCTTGTTCTTCTCCTGTCTGCCTATTATAGGTTAGGTGAACAGTTTTACCATGAAAGCCCAAATGGCCTGAATAACATCTGTACTGAAAATATATGTAGTATAATAATGTTAACTACACTGATAGAAGCCTATAGTACTTTTTGAGTTTCCTCTGATAGAAGCAAAGGTGTAGGGTTTTTGTTTGTCATTTTTTAAAATCTAATATGCTTACAGTCACCAACTTTGTATTATAACTGTTTCATGTCCCTAATCGCATATATTCTTTTTCTCATTTCCCCCAGGATTCGTGCCAGTCTAATTAGTATCTATTTCATCGTGTCATCCTGCTTATTCTGTTTTAACACTGGCACAGCTGCAGGAATCTTCTCCATTAAGAACGTTGTTAAATAAACGAACACCAAGAAGGGGAAGATCTCCTCAATCAGCTCTGACTGCAGAGCCTGCAAGGTTCTTAACAAAGTCATCTCAGAGGCTGTTTTGTGATTTCCCATCCTATGAGCTCCTTTTCATCCTCATGTGCTATCCATTATCAGTAAGCTTCTTTTCTAATATAGAACAGAAATATTTATGCAATGCCACTCTCTTTCTATATCTATTAGTGCTTTTAGCACTTTTGGTTGTAATGGACTATACCATGATACCTTTTTTTCTCTCTGCACTGACACAAGTTTTATCTCTAACCCCAGAAGTGGTACCAGTGAAGTTAGAAACATATTAAAGTGCTGTAAGGGGAAGTTACCCTCCAGGGCTTATGTAAAATCCTATAAAAAATGATTCTAGGCATTTAACAAATGGTCCATCTTCTCTGGGATTTCTTGACCCATGCACTTGGCTACACTATTGCCTGTCTCTGGTCTCCTCTTAGACTTAACTTGCGGTATACCCCTTCTTCCACAAGGATAAAGGGTATATGAGGGACTGATTTCCACCTTTGCAAAGGAAATACACTGTGAAGAACAGAAACCTGTGGAAACTACCAGTCAGTCTACTAAAGCCAGGTTGTTCTGTTTTCAACAGGCTCTGTTTTTTTCTTTGTTAACGTCACTCATGGAACACTTGTTTAAATAGAGAACATCCTTGAATCTTACATGGGCTACAGTTTAATTGTCATTTACAATGATCTTAAGTGCCAGCAGCATTGAGACTTCCCATCTACAGTAAACAGTACATTTGTCTGGCTTGATCATACCAGCTGCTCACTTTTAGGATTTCACAAGTATCTAAGCAGGCAATTAGATTTGGGATTTGGGTTAGTACTATAATGAAAATATAGTTTTGGTTTAAATTTGGATAATATTGCTCATGCTCAAACATATACCATCTGTGCAGGCTGTTTGAGTCTTCATAAAATCAGGTTTTACTGTGTCTGTGATTCATCTAGAAGTAAATGAATGTTTTAGAATGGGAAGGTGAACACATTCCTGTGGGCTGAGGAGACTTGGTTTTAGGACAGCCAAAGCAATTGCTTATAGTTCTGGGTTATGAGGCCCTGAACAAGGCTGAGTTAGGTAACTGTTCTGGTTAATAAATGCTGTATGCAGATGGCCTAAATTCTGCCTAAGTCCAGGACAACAGACAAGGGCCAAAGAGGGGTGCAGCCGAGCTGGAAGCAGGAGGAAGATGGGTGGAGGCAGGATTCAAACTGACCAAATATTGCCTCTGTCATATGGGTCAGAGAAGAGAGGGGTCATGCGTGCCCCTACCCATGGCCTCCAAAGCTTTCTGCAAAGTTGATCTGTCTACAGTTCTCCCTCTCTGGAGGAATGGGGAGCAACTTTCATTGTATTTTGGGCTTATCTCACAGTGGAAGGGTTTGCTTGGCTGATCATCAAAGGAAAGGTAAACCGAATTGTACCTTTATGTGTTGGTAGATAAAATAGAATCATAGAAGAGTTAGGGCTGGAAAGGACCTTAAGATCACCCAGTTCCAACCACCCTGCCATAGGCAGGAACATCTCACACTAAACCATGCCACCCAAGGCTCTGTCCCGGGTCTTTGCTATGGCAGCAGTCCTCTTGGGTGTAACTCTAAGGAAGATCATCTTACTAGGAAAATACAAGTACCTGCTTCACTGGGGTTGCATGCATGGAAATAATAGTGTTATGAAGAGGAAATTCATATGAATACTCTGGCTTCAGCAAGTTTGGTTCAAAATTACTTTTGCTTAAGTAGAAAGAATATGACTAAGGCTCATTTATTCCCAAATCTCATCAGCTCTCTGACTCGGACACTCCTACGTGTTTTTTTGATGTGTAATTTATGTATAATTGTCTCTCTTGGAGATAGGAATAAGCAAAATTCAGAATATAGGTGTTATTTTGCAGGGGATATAGGAGTGCTTTTTCTGCTTCTTTACTTTTACATCATTCTTAAAATTGGCGGGTTGTGGAGATGGTACCTTGCTGTCTCTTGCTAAGCAGAATTCTGCTTGGCACTTGAAGCATTAATTTCACCTCCCTCCAAGCGCTTTGCTTTTATTAAATGAAAGTTGCATCCTTTTTCAGGTTTTTTAATTTAAAAAGAAGGAAAAACTCCATGTGGATTGCTTTTATGTTTTAGGAGACAAGTTTGGAGCAAGTCCAAAATCCTTTTTCCACAAGTAGCTTTGTATCAATCAAACTGAAGATCCTGAGTATCAGTGTTGCCTTTGAAAATGTTACCCCTGCTTTCCAAACAAAAATGGTAGCATAATTAGATTTCCTGAAAACATATCTCTGCTTTGGGCATTAGGGCATGTGTTATGCTTTAAATGGATGCACTTTAAGGTAAAATGTTGGGGGGTTTTAATATCTCTTGAGAAATTCTATAATGGGAAAAAGGAAAGAAGAATGGAGCGCTCTGGGAGGCTCTCCCTTCTTATGCCTACTATACCTTGGGATAATTTCTGCTCAGCACCAGTTGGAAGTCTTATAATGCAAAACCAAGCAAGCACAGGGTGGTGAGAGCCACAGCTACTTTTAAACTCAGTGGACAATGCTAATTTTTGATGCTTAGGTTCTAATCAATCAGCAATGCACCAGCTGGTGCTCCCAGTGAAGTGGGGAGGGGGATTTGTTTGGAATAAGACTGCTTATTTACAGTCAGACCCCTTAATTCTCTATCTCAAAAAAGTTAATAATGGAAATACTAATAATCATGAGCATACATTCCATTTTATTAATTTGATTTTTAATTGCAAGGCAATAAAATGCATCCTTGCTAGAGCACAGTGATACCCTGTTTGCAGTTATTGTAACACTGCTTCTCGTAAGCAAATAAACATAACAGTTCTTATGGCAAAAACCAAAGAGGATTTTAAAGCAAGGCTCATCTTCTCACTTAAACTGATTACCCTGCAAGTATCTCATCTCCTTTAGAAAATAGAAAAGAACAGGGTGGAAAGGCTGGAGGATGTAAGCATGGACGTCATGATTCAAGAAACAGAAGACTGTTTATTTTTAAAGACGCCTGTGTGACACACAAACCTGCATTGAGCTTATGCCTCTTGTGAGGAGTATTTCTCTCATCATCCTTACTGGTTGTATCTTATCATTCCCTTGAATCATTTGTCCCTCTTGGGTAACCCAGGATGCCTAATTATTTGCATATACATTTAGGTCAGGTAATGGTTTTCTCACGAAGAACTGGCAAAAAGTACATTGGTGTGATTTTCTCCAACCTTAATTCTCCTGAGCACACAAAGTAAAATCTTTTACTCCCCAGCAGAATGCTAGAAGGATGTGTAGTTAAATGCTTAATCTTATTAGCAATGTGCTGTAGGGAAGCCTGACCCTTCCTTTACGCCTTGCCAAATGTTCTGTAGAGCTCAGAATTTTCCATAGTAGAATTAACCACGTTTCTAGTCCCAGCATCCTGACCTGCTGTGTGCTGACAGGAGGGGTCCCTGGGGGACAGCAGCACCCACTGTGCATCCTCAGCCCATTGTGGGACACACAGTGCTTCCCCAGCCAGGGGGATGTGTGGGGTGTGGAAGGAGGCTGATATCGTGACAAAAGGAGTCTCCTTCTCTGACGAATCTCCTGTACCCCTCACACAGTTTTCTTCTATACCCGAGGCTGAAAGAAACGTAACTGCTTGAAACGTTCCAATTACACCATATAACAGGGCAGCACAAACTCTTTCATAGGGAGCTATCAATTCATCACTCTATTGCTAGGAGAAGGCGGCTGAGCAGAAATTTCCACTGTGTACCTGAGAAGGAAGCAGCATTTTTCACTTGCTCTGACCAGCAGCCTGTTGGCACCAGACAGCAAAGTGTTAATGCTGTCAGCTTTGGCTGTTTTCAGTAATTTATGGCTTCAAAAGGAGATAGGATGTGCATTTATATAGATGCAGGCACACGCTTGTCAGATGTATGGAAAATTAAGTAAAAAACAATGCTCCAAAAATGAGCAGTCATCCCAAAATAACAGTGCCTCGGAGCCACTGCGAGTGTCAGAGCAAAAGTGCCATTGCACCAGAGCAAACAATAAGGTAGATCACAAAAATCCTACTCACCATGCTTTATCCCTGAGCTGAAGTCCTCTGTCTCCAAGCCTTGCTACTAAGGCTGGTCTTTATCCAGAGTCTCCTGTGATGCTTTTCAGATTCCGAGGGGCTGGACCACTGCTGCTCTCCACTGTTACTCTCCACCCCCTGTCTTTTCCTCCTCCTTCTTCCTTCGTCCCCACCCCCTCATTCCTGCTGCGTGTAGCTTTTTCATACCTTACATAGATTCCAGGCTTCTACGCATAGCTTGATTTAGGAAAGATGCTTATTTTAGTCATCTGCTTGATGTCATGGAAATGCCTCATTGCGAAGGAATAAAAGCCCAAAAGGTAAGTGCAGGAGTCCTGACCCAGCATTTTGGTTCCTCCCCATATGACTATTTATTTTATAGGGAGGAACACAGCCAAATTAATTTAATGTCTCACTTTATTTTTTTTGCTTCTGGCTAGGATTCAGGAAAAGCAGTCCTAACATGTTCTTAGGCTGCTGAGTTGCTGCACTGTGCATTGTATGCAGCTTATTTGACTGTCACCCTTTGTAGGGCTTTTGTTAATGCCTAAGTTAGAGGGGATTTCATGTGAGAGCAAAGTGGTCTAAGGGGAGAGAATGAATATTGCTGCTGCCCAAAGGTAGGGTGCCTGGTGTTATCCTCATACTGCCTTCCACAAACATGTTTATTGAGTTCTTATTACAGTCAGTCCAACTTCTGCTTCCATGTGAAGCAAAGTCAGTATCTGATGTAACTACATCATTATATAGATGAGCTTATTACCATCACAAACAGCAGAGCTTTAATTGCACAAAAGCATAAAGCTGGCATCCTTGCCCAAGCTCTCCAGTGAAGGGCTTCATATTTTCACTGTCCATCCCCATCAACTCTCCTCCGAGTCCTTTACATCAGTCTCTCAAAGCCCCAGCCTTCTCCTTTCTGCTTGTTGAAACATCTCTGCTGGGGGCATGATTAGGAGCCTCTTAAAAGCAAAAGGGTATGCCATGAAGCAGCGGCTTAGTCCACTTCAGTAGCTCTCTCCTGGGAGCTGTAGAGCTGTGGTCTAGGACAAGGCATTAGTTTGGAATGACTGGCATATCTGCAGGTAGTTTGCCCTTCTGATGTGGGGTTACCACCAGTGTTGCTCTAAGATAGTGAATAGGCACCTCTAATAGGGTGAGACAGAGCAAGTTCAGATAGGTCCGATCTGTGCAGGTATTTGGAAAGCAAACCAAAAGCCTTAACCTGCTACTACAGGCACTTTCTACAAGGGCAGCCAGTCACAGGACAAGGGAGAATGGTTTTAAACTGACATAGGGGAGATTGAGGTTAGACATTAGCAAGAAGCTCTTCCCTGTGAGGGTGCTGAGGCGCTGGCACAGGGTGCCCAGAAAAGCTGTGGCTGCCCCATCCCTGGCAGTGTTCAAGGCTCGGAGCAACCTGCTCTAGCAGAAGGCATCCCTGCCGTGGCAGGGAGCTGAAACTGGACGAGCTTTAAGGTCCCTTCCAACCCAAACCATGTGATTCTATTATTCTATTTGTTCTCATCTTCCTGTTCCCGGTGTGCTTTAGCTGAACCTTGGAATAGGGGGAGGGAAGGAGCTTAAACTTTTGTCCTGTCTAAGCTTCTACAGCTGAAAAATCAGCCAGCTAACCTTAAAGGAGGCAGAACAGAGTGTTCCTGCTCTGAATGCCAGCCAGTAAGCCGCTCAGGTGTCCCTGATGGTAGAGACCGGAAAGTTCCATCTTGGAAAACACCCCAGCTTCAAGCCAACCTGCAGTAAGTATAAAGCTTTTGTATGACTTCAGTAAAAAACTGGTGGGAGGAAAGCAGCTGTGGAAGGATCCTAGTAGCTCTGCCAAGTAGCTTCAGACTAATCATGAGAGAAAATACATTAATCACAAATAGATGTGATAGTTTTATTCTGCATTAAGTATTTGTGTTAATACAGGAGGAAGCCTTTCTTCATGATGGGTCCAAGTTTTCAGGTAATACATCCTTGCTCTGCAGGGATGTTGCTTTTGAGAACCCCTGCTTTTGTGCAGTCTGCTTTGGACTTTGAAGTCCTTTATTCAAAGGAACACCAAGGCTTGTTGGAAATGCTGATAGGTATGAGGTCACTTCTGGTGCTGATTCAAGGCTGGTGGCTGGTGCTGGTATTGTCTCAGCAAACCTATCAAAACGAGGGGTTTTGAGTTTTTAGTTGGAAGTCATTCAGGCACAGCTTCTGAGCTGACTTTCTGAACTCTGAAGTGTAGGCATTAAAGGTACAGGTACTTCAGAAAAGACGTATCCAAATACGTTATGTGAAGAAGGAAATACCCAACAGAGAGCATTTAAAATTGCATTTGAAGCCTAATTGATGCTCAAGTCAAGCTCAATAAGACAAGCCATCCTCAAAGATTTAGAGAACAGGCCACGAAGGAGCGCTTGGCATAAGTAGTGTTTCAGGTAGTTCTGGCTATCTGTAGAACAGTCTGCTGCTCCTCAGGAATTTGGAAGCTCTCATGTAGATGTCCCTTTTCTGACTAATGGCACCTATTGTCCTTTGCTGGAGGAGTTAGAGGAGATCACTCTAAACCTGGATGGTTCGAATCTGTTCATGATGACTCAGATAAAGCTCCTGTGATGAGAGAGTTACAGCTTTTAGAATGTTTACTGTAGGATGTCTATATGGACAAACATTTCCATCTTCAGGGCCTTTTATTTCCCTTCATCAAGAGAAGTGGCCTAAATCCAGTTGCCATCCATAGTCATAGCCTGCATTGGCCTAAATCACATGCTCATTGCATGCACTGGTAGGTGCATGGTATATTGAATAGCAGCTGAACCATGGTAGCCTTTATGCAATGGAGCTTTTTTCCCTTCCTTGTAGTTCCTGGAACTTTTTCTGCTGTCACTTCCTTTCAGCCCATCAGCTGTGGCTGTTGATCTGCTTGGTTCAAAAGGTTGGTTCTTGAGAAACTAATCATCCCGTCTGATTAATTCAGTCTGTCCAGAATTGTTTTGGGCATCAATGGGCATAAAAGCAAAGGGAAATCAGAAAGCTGTAAATGAGGGGCACACAGAACAGCTGCCATCTGTTAGCAGAAGCACACAGCCCCTGTGTGGGGAGGAGAGCCCTTGAGAAAAGAGGGACTAAGGAACATACAGTCACTGGGGTGGCCAGAGTAGGGCAGCAGGGATCCTTGATATCTAATGAGGACAGGGGAAAGGAGTAGGAAAATCTACTAAGAGGCAATATGGGAACGTTCTCTCCCACAATATGGGAGGGAGTTTTTAGGTTTAGCAGGCCCAACCTGCCAGAACTTGGAAGCCTCCATCTCCCCAGTGTGGGCAGCATATATCTGCATGACGTGATTGAAGACAACTACTAACATGAGCAACTCACAAACAGCAAACTATACTACTCTTATATTTTCTGTCATGGAAGAAAGCCTTTGCACATTCCTTAACCCCAAGACTCTGAACAAAACCATTTGCTGAGATAGCTTTATTTGTTTCCAAGGAATTACTTACAGAATGAATTTGACCCAGGCAATTTCCTGCCAGCCAGCTAATGAAGAGTCTAACATCTCCAGTTGAGCTTTCTGCTCACATCAGCTTAAACTTAATTATTTAGAGATTCTTATCAGTATTTCTTGGGTTTGAATGTCGTAAAGAACTGGTAATGGGATATGGATCTTTTCCTTTCCAGATTGCTACCAGGAGACTGCCCTTGGTTGAGGGGAGTAATCTTTGCTACTTATCTACTTCCCGTGACTTGCGCTGCATTAATTGCTACTCTCAGTTACTCGGTGAGCTAGTGTCTGCTGCAAAACCTAGGACTGTGAATTGCTGTTGATGACATCAGTACTTAGCAAGGGAAATAGAAGGATTTTTATCCATAGGTTTCTGTAAGTGTATTCCACCTCAATGTCTCCTGCCTGTCTTCCCTGTGAGGCACTGTTGTTGCCATATTTGCTGCCCAAGGGGGTGAGGTGGAGCAGGTAGGGTTGTAAGAGCCCCTTTCAGTACTAGTATTAAAAACCTTGTCTGTCCTGCCTGCCAGCCACCCTTGGGAGGGCCAGGAATGATGCTCTTGAAGGCAGGAAGGAGTGCTGAGTGCCTCCATGAGGAGTGGGATGGATCCCCTGTGGGATGGAGGAGAGAATTGCAAGAGTAGAATTGAGACAGTTCATGGGTTGAGGTAAAGACGGTTTAATGGGTAAAGTAAAAGCCACACACAAGCAAAAGAAACCAAGGAATTCATTCACCACTGCCCCTGGTCAGGCAGGTGTTCAGCCATCCCCAGGACAGCAGGGCTCCATCATGTGCAACTGTTACTTGGGAAGATAAACACCATCATCCAGACATCTCCCTTTCCTTCTTCTTCCCCCAGCTTTATAGGCTGAGTGTGACAACATATGGTCTGGGATATCCCTTGGGTCCATTGGGTTCAGCTGTGACCCTCACAGCTCTGCTCGCTGGTGGGGTGAGGAGCAGAAAAGGCTTTGGCTGTCTGTGAGCGCTGTTAAGTGATAACTGAACCATCCCTGTGTGATCAATGCTGTTTCCAGCACAAATCCAAAACATACTAGCTACTATGAAGCAAATTAACTCTATTCCAGCCAAAACCATCACATGAAGCAAGGATACCTCCACTTTATTGAACTGCTACTGTCATTAACAGATGCACTCTGTCTCAAAGGCAAAATAATCATTCAGCATAAAACATGTGGGATGGCAAACTGCACTGTCCCATAGATATCCTAGTGCTGCCTATAAGCAAAATTTTCTGAGCTTCTGCTGAGGAAGATGCTATTGTAATGAGTTGAGGGAAGCTTATAGAAATTTTTAATCACTGTTTTGTATTACTTGGTTTCCCTGCTTAATTTTGTATTGCCCTCTGCCTGAATACATACAATTAAGGCTTTGTTAAAGCCTCAGCCAGGAAACTCAAGAAAGAGATATAGGTGTAAGTAGCCAGAGATACACAGCTTCAAATAACAGAGACAGGACATCAATGAGGGAGAAACTCAGTGGCTCTAATGGGAGAGTCTTTCAGATGCTGAAGCTGGGATCAAAGAAAGGCTAAAACCAAAAAGACCTCGATAAGAGAGAAGTGGGTAGTTAGATGAAGTTAGTAAAGGGTGAGTGTAATAGCTCTACGTATACAGTGATCCTGAGCTGTGAGCAGGAGGGGCTGCTGCTCCTACTTCTGCCTTTCACTGTATGCTTTTATTTAGTACCTCAGTTGAAAAATAGTGTGTGTAGCACAGAAACACTGGCTTGGCCATACCACAGAAGATTCACTTGTCACAGGACCTTGCAAAGGAGTACTTATGTGTGGGAGGGGGCCATGAATCCAGTCACAATTCCTGTTCTGAGGGAAGAAACCTCTTGGCTGAGTGTGTAGTTGGTGGGACTGGGAGGGAATTGAGCACTGCAGCCTAGGAGCCTAACTGCAACAAGTAGCCTCTTACTGTACGGAAAATCCCACTTGCCTACCAGTCTGTATTTAATACAGGCAAACAAAAGAATATTTGGAAGATGGATGATAAATGAAGCCTTTGAAATCGCCAGCAGTGCAGTTGGTAACAATGAGGTTAGAAATGTTTATGGGTGATTTACTCAGTGGAATGTACATTTTGGAAACAAATCTGTGTGTTGGGTTTATGTTATTGGTGGCAATCTCACAAGCTAGATCTCATTTTAAAATGACAAGTTGTACATCTTAGAAGAGAAGAACAGAATACGCACTTTTAAATGCAGTTTGCTGGCAGACCTGGAGGTAATGTTTGATGGTGTTTCTTCCTCTTGTTCTTCTGCCCCTTTTGTACTAGTAGGTGGTAATGACTAACTCCAGAAACTTACTGGCTGCTGCTGCCTTAACTGCCATCACAGTGGAAGGTGAAACCTCTGCCCACGTTCCCTGAAGTCATTAAATGATGCTTGTGGTAGGAGTATGGCATTACAAGCAAGGCTTTTATAGCAGTGAAATATAACCATTAATATGTTTTTGCAGTTGCAGTAAGTAAAGCAGTAAAACTGAAGGAACTCAGCTTCTGACAAAGTGCTTCATTAATGTATCACGACTATTGACAGTGCCAAGGTCATCATTTGCTTTGCAGCTGCACGAACTACCAGCCAGTTCCGAAATATGCTATTTTATGGGTTTTCTAGTTGGCAGGCTATTTAGAGAAGGGTGATTTGTTGAGCACTATCCTTTGGGCTTTATCCTTTCATAGCTTTGGCTGTTAACCATCGTTCACAACAAAACAGTCTCTCCCAGCTGTCTGATTTTTCACAGAGGGGTTATTAACATTTCTAAGCCAGCTGATATGCCTAGGCAGTTCCCAAGCATATTAAACTATTACGTATTTCTCTTACAAACATGCAGTAGCCATTTTCCAAGCCGGAGCCGAGTGGCAGTGCAAGCCAGTGGTGGCTGGGAGACAGGAGCAGCGTGTCTGACAAGAGAGAGCTGGGAGCCAAGCTCAGGGAGGCTGTGTGAGCGGTGCTGTGTTACGGTAGGGTATTTGCTCTGTCTTTGTTGCTGTGTGTTGAGGGGAGTGGTAAGCCTGTGGAACAGGACACCTTCATTAGGGAAAAGAGATTCAGAAAGTATTCTTGAGCTGTAATACTGAGAAGGCAATTTCTCACTTCACAAGCTCACTGCTACAGCTTGCGCTTCTGAAAAGGACTTATGTTTAACACCTCTGTTTATAGGGACCTGGTTTGAAACACCCTAGAGGAGTCTAGTCCTCCTTGAAAATCATATGCCTTAAGGTGTTTCAAAGCCCTTTTTTATGTTGGTTTGGCGTTTTTTTAGGGGGTGGGGGGAAGGCAGAAGGAAACTGATGATGAGCTCTCAGAGCTTGAGTGGAAGGTGTATGAAAGAGTATGAAGCACTGGCTGCATGGTCGTAGCTACAGAGTCTGCCTGGTCATACGTACATAGTCTGCATGGTCATACCTAAACAGTCATGTGAAGCATGGCAGTGTTTCAAAGAGACTGGTCCATTCAAAGCTAGCAGAATGGTATCCCAAAATGGACAGAAACCAGCCAGAAAATGAGTTAACTTCTTCCTCTCCTCATTAAATGAGTTGCCCAGTCAAGAACGAATCCTGGATTCACACGTAGGCAAATGTTATTGTCACAGAAATGGTATAAGAATGACAGAGGTATGGGGACCTCGATTTCTTCATTTATTACTTTAGCCTTAAGTTTTCTGTGCAAGAAATGCTGCTGCACCTCCAGACACTGTGTAGGGCAGGGTGTCTGTGGTGGACACCCTGCAAATCAGTGAGAGCAGTGCCAGTACTGCTGGTTGGAGCTTGAGGAAGCAGATTTCTCTGCCTTTGGCTCTTTCCTGCTATAGATGTTTTCCCTAACGGGTCAAATGCAGATACGTCTGCTCCAGACTAGGAAGTGCTGCCCCAGTTAATTAGAAATCACCTAAAATAACAAGGTGCAATACTACATAGTGGAAGAGCCCTGGTAATATGCAGAGAAACATGAGGCAGGGAGGAGACTACCTCATACCTGCTGTGGTCCTTTTCCCACAAGTGCTGCTGCACTTCAGCACCTAAACAGGTGTATTAGATGTGGGGGTTTTGCCTGATATACCTGATGTGTCCTGCTGCTTCCTCCTGAAACATCTGCTGCATTTTTGACAAGTAAGATGCAGGTCTGTCACATCCCTTCAGTGTTCAAGGGTGTGGGGTGAGCGGATCAGCAGTGTGTGGTTTATTTCAGAGTTCTCATCTTTGGCTGTACAAAAGCCTTCCATGGAGATGATACGCCTGTCAGACTGTGGTAATCATCTTCATCACTTTCTGTGAGGAGAGGAAGACCAGATTCATTGCTGAAGCAAACTGGCTAACACGGGTGTTAAAATGACACTGCAATTTAGCACCCCAGCAATAGATTGTCTATGCCCCAGCACCCCATTCAGAGCTGTGGGTAATGTGCTAGTGACAGCCCCCCTGTGTGTTGACATGGTCAGGACAGGAGGCAGAGATGGGGAGCACAGCTGCTTCATCTACAGCTCCACGGTGTGTGGAAGATGCCCGGAGTTGATGCTGCAGCAAGAGGGATGCAAAAGGCCACAGAGCAGCTCTGGAGTCTCTTTTGACTTCCTCCTGGCTTGTGCAGTGAGTAGACAGTGCATTCGTGCAACAAAGGCAGAGAAAGAAAGAGAGTGTTGTGGTTTAAGCTGTAAATCAGCCACGCAGTTCGCTCACTCACTCCTCCTTTTTACTTCCCCCCCACTCCCAGAGGGATGGGAAAGAGAATTGAAAGAATGCAACTCCCACAGGTTGAAATAAGAACAGTTTAGTAACTAAGGTATAACACAAACTACCGCTGCTGCCACCAATAATAATAATGACAAGGGAAACACAAAGGAAGAGAATACAACAGCTCACAACGTATAGCCAGCCTGACCAGGCAACCAGCCCCTCACCTCCTTCTGAGTCTCTGCTCTCCATCTCTGCATCCTGGCCATGAAGTGCTGTGGTATGGAATACCTCTTTGGTCAGTTTGGATCAGGTGTCCTGTCTCTGCTTCCTCCTGGCTCCCCCTCCTCCCTGGCAGAGCATGAGGCTCAGAAAGTCCTTGGCCAGACCAAACATCACTAAGCCATAACTAAAAACATTGGTGTTATCAGTGCTGTTCCCAGGCTGAAAGTCAAAAACACAGCTCCGCACCAGTTACTGAGAAGGAGAAAAATGACTGCTACTGCTGAACCCATGACAAAACTCAACCCTGTTTTTAACTTGTATTCTTGAAATTTCTGTTTTAAGCAAGAGAAAAATGTCCCTTATACTTTTATTGTAGTGTCTTGGAATTTAACATTACCTTTATCTATCACTTGTCTTTCATGTGAATGGTGCACTGGATATTGAACATCCTGACAAACGTGGGAAAACACTGATTTTTAACCAATATTTATCATACATAGTCGTTTTAAGAAATTTCAGATGTGAATTTAAGACAGAAGATGGCTCCGACTATGTAGCAGATGGTATTTTTAAAATAATTTAGAACAAAAATTAAAATTGAGCCCCAAAAGTGCTGATTTTCATGTTTGTATTCTGGCAAAGATGTGGGGTTTTTTACTCTCAGTGTGAGTACAGTTTTTTTATTATGTAAAATAGGCATCAAAATAATACTGAAATAGTCTCTTCTTTTTAACACATACATTGCATTTATGTAGGTAGCACTGGTAATTTGTAATATTGATGTTTTAAAAGGGATTTCTGATTACTGATTTTCTCTTTGAGAAATTATTCAGGGAGGTTTTGTTGATGTTTTCATGATTTTCAACTTGCTTCTTGAAAACTAATCAAGTATAATCATCTGATTGTGTGAAATATTTGTAAACTGTAAATTTCCATTGCTGAAAATGTTCTTCAGCATCTCACCATTGTCTCCTAATGACAAGAATAAAAGGAGAGATGGGGAGAGAGAGACACATGTATAGGAGTCATTAATTCCTCTCTTCAGACCAATGAATTTTTGCTGTAAACATTATATTTTTACAGATAATAGTTTTCAGATGTTGATATTTGAAGTTTATACCACATTTGGTTTTATTCTGCTGTTTATGCTGTGCTTTAACCCCCTCTCCCCAAAAGATTGGCAAGTGTAGCACACAAGACTGCAAACAATGACTCCACTTAGATTTTAACTGAACTTGACAATAAAACAGAGTTCTAATTCTTACTAATACTGGTTCTCAGCTTTGTGTTGATAGCATTCAAAATCATTATAAAGTTACAGTTTGGAGGTTCCCACTTTGTTTCTTGTGGTGTCTGCCTTGATATTGAGAATACCTGGAATAACACTGGTATTAAGATAGGCTACTTTTACCCTGGGATGCTTTTTAAGGAAAAGGCTTAATTTTTGTGGAAGTGCCAAAAAAAATTGTTGGAGGCAAAAGGCCTTGTTTTGACCCCACTAGTAGAGACAAAATTGCTGTGAACAGTAAACAATTTTGCTTTCATCAGGCAGACTAATAGAGGTTGATCTATAATTAGAAAATCAGAAAAAAAAAGAAAACCAAAAAACACACACACAAAAAGATCAATCAAAACATGAAAATGGCAAAACAGAGTGAAACACTGTTCAGATATGCATTGTTTTCAAACACATGATATCACAAGCAAAATATCAATGTCTGCATTACTATACAGAGCATATCCGTCCACGAGTGATCAACAGGGAGGAAGGAGTTTTTTTCAGCGATGATTGCTCATTTACATTTACTACATGGTCTGATTTACAAGCTGACAAATGTCAAAATGTGTGTAAGAAGTGTAATGAAACAAATTACGTTGCCTGAGAAACCTAAGTGAAGGAGAATATGCAGAGTTAAGAGAACAATTCTGTTAAGGACAAATAAAAGCAAAATTGAGGCATCTTAGTTATTCTAAGGAAAAAACAAGGAGTAGTTAATTGGTATGTAAGTAACTGTAATTTTAGGGTTATTTTTTTTTAACCTATAAAGCAGAAGTTTTGTTATTACCAAAAGAAAAGCCTATGCATTAATACATAGTAAAAGAAACTAACCAAGCAACATATTAATTAATTTCCTTTAGTTTTTCAAGCTCAGCTTCACTCATCAGGTACACTGACTTATTAAGTGACTTTTTGGCCCTTACTGTATAATTTAATTAATCAGCCAAAACAAAAAAATCAATATTTCAGTGCCAATTAATTATTTTAATCAGCCAAAACAAAAAAATCAATATTTCAGTGCCAATTAATTATTTTTAAGTATCTGTGGATTTACTTTTTCTAGTGTGTCAATATATGACACTTTTTTATTCACTTTGAATCATTACTGTATGCATGCTACAGTAAATATGTGATCAAATGCAAACGTATGCAAGGCAACTGAGTTCTTTAACTATGGATTACATGTGTTAACAACTGCATTTCCAAACACAAGTTAGCCTAAACAATGCATTTTGTATAGAAAATTAGGCAGGCAGTTATTGAAGTCACTGTTACCATGGGTTTCTCACAGTTAAGGAAGTTAGTGTCACAGTAACATGTGTGAGTGAGTCAGTGGTAAGGATTCAAATGGTGGTACCAGTATGATTAAACCCTTTTCTCAAGAACCTGCAGTGACAGTTAACAGATGGGCAGTCAGAGTCAGCCTACTGTGTAAAACTTCTGCCTGACCAAAACTAAATAAATAATATTCTGGTAGCTTTTATTCTGTATGAATGCCTTGATATTTTGTTACAAGACTGGAAAAAAAGCTGCCTGAAATCACTGGAAGGAGTCCAATTGGTTTTAGTGGGCACGTGATAAGGCTTTTTATGCAAAAAATCGTTTTATGCTTTTTTTGGTAAACCTTCTTTAAAAATATAGTTGGATAAACCTCTTACATTAGTTAATTACCTTTATCTATGAGATGGATATCTCCATTAATTTTAGTCAGTAGATGACACAAAGGTTCCTGAGTCATGTTGCCACAGTTTCATTTGTTGCTTTTCTGAAAACTATTTGCATATTCAAATTAAACTCCCTTAATGTCACTTTTGGTTCACTGTCATATTTTAAATTTCATCTGAGGGTCTAACTTTTCTTATCCAGTTAACTAGTAATTTTGTTAATATTGCTTTGCAGAAGTGTCATAATTTGTCCTAATATTGAAAACAAAGCCCATATAATTTTATTTTACTGTGCATTAAAAATCACAATTCAGGACAATATATTAGCATATATTCTTGGTTTAAAAATTCTACATATGCCATTTCAAATCAACTACATATAGTAGCCTTGATTTTCATCAGGCAGAAGTGAATGAAGTTGATTTAAAGTAAATAAATCTTCACTGATACATACACAATATACCAAGATATACATTGTATGACAATATCTGTTTGCAGTTGGTACTTTATATTCTTAAACAACCCTAACAAACCAAAGGAAAATGCAAAGCAAAATACGGGACAAAGTATTTTCTTCTATTTTTATTGGTCTGAGATTTTTTTTTTTAGTTTGTTTTTCTGTCTTGGAGTTTTAAAAATTAATCATTTTCTAAATCTTACAATTCACAGTCATTTCAGCTGAAAAATATATATAAAAACATTATTATCTCACATCAGATATGGTTTAAACATGACTGTCTAAATACCTTTTTTTTTTTCCATGACAGCATGGATACTTCAAGGTGAATTTTAAAATTTTTAAAATATCCTTTAATCCTAGCACAAAGTGCATACAAAGTTTTTCACTGGATGCATATGAATTAAATTATAAGAGGTAAGAAAATATTTCTTGTGGATTTTATATAAAAAGCTGTATCAAGAAACCTGAATGCTGTAGAACAAAATGTTTAAAAGTAAATGAATGCCTATGTTAAAATTGTCTTTTCAATCATGAGTCTTGTGCATAATGATTTAGTATTCATTCCCTGCTCTCTATATATGTACTTAAACCTATGGTACTTTTCCATTGGATCTTAGTGCAGGTAATGAAAGAGGCAATGATGAATTGCTTACTAATCATCCATTAAATAAGTCTCTGCTGCATTTACATGTCACTGGCATTATCATCATCATATACATACATAAATGATGAGAAACACAACTCATATGGTCCCATACTGCTTCAGATAATTTTTGCTTATTGCTTAATTTCTACACTAAATGTTGTGATCCAGAGTAGGAAAAAAAACAGACTATGATCATGCAATTAACTTATCCGCAGTATATTGGCACAGTAGAGCAGTTCTGTTTTGAGAAAATTCCTTACTTTTGGATACCTTAAGTGCAAGCTTGAAAGCTTTCAAAATTTGCAGGAAATTTTCAGGAAATCTGGATTGGAAACCTAAAGTGATCTAATTTTCCACAGCTTAGATGTTATAGACAAATATTTATACAAACTCCTCCCTGTCACTGCTGTTTGCCATCCAGCTGCAACTCTGAAATTGAGCTGGCAAAGAATGAGCTATGATACCAAGGACAGACTTCATAAACACTGCAGTACTGGTACAGCATGAATAAGTCTCTATGGTGACTTCTACTGCTGTCCCTACTCTGTGAAACAGAAGGCATCAATCTTAAATGTTGTCCACTGAACTATTGCATCATATCTTCTAAATCATACATTGGGTAAATTGCACTTCTACTTGTCCTTCAAAATTTCAAAACCATAATTGGACTATCAGCAAGAGATCGTGCTAATTTTTATTGGTTTGATTTTTTTTCTTTCTTTTTTTTCTTTTTTTTTGGGGGGGCCCTATGGTTGGTATTAAAATGAACATTTACAGAGAAGAGCAGAGAAAAACTTGCAAAAAAAAAAAAAAAATGGAGACAATGGAAAATGTGTTTCTGTGTGATCATTGTTCCTTTTTAAGATACATTCTGAAATCACTTCTTCTAAACCCTGATTTCAACAGGCCTCAATAACCTGCCAGAGGGGATATCTTTGATTTCTTCAGAAGGATCTGTTTTGAACATTTTCTTTAAAGTAGAAAAGGAAAATTCATACGATCAGCAACCATCAATATAACACAGAAATCTCACACAGGAGGATCATATTTCAATATCCCATCAAATATTCCCCAAAATATATCAATAATTAATTGCTAACACCTGGCAGGATCCATCTGGCAATATCCCTTCATTATTGGTTGACTGAATACTAATTCTGGTCATCATTCAGATGCAAGATCATGTGCTGATGTTTTCTATCGAATATGTAAAGCCATGAATGTCTATATATCAATATCAAAAGCCAGGTGTTGCTCAGACACGTGCAAAAAAGGAACCAAGCATGCAACCAGTATCTCAGTTGAAGATTTGTTTTCAATGAAATTAGAAAACTATCTACAGTCATTATTGTATCGCAAGAGTTAATTTTATCCTTGATTATATATCCTTTGTTTATGGTAATATTTTCAATAAAGGGCAACTAATTTACCTTGAAATACCCGTTTTCTACTATACTACTACACTATGTTCTACTATAAATCACAAATTACTTCTTTTGTAGACGTGATGAAAGGCAAAACCTTACTTTTCAGTAAACAGTGGTGCTTCCAGGGAGTGAAAACTTTCCTTGTATAACAAATCTATGTTAATGACACATTTGACAATTAAAGGATGAATGATTGTACATACCTCATCCAATATTCCAGTGAACTAGCTTCCAAATCTGCCACAACTCTGGCAGTGTTTTGATAGTACTGTTTTATTTTGTTTCAGCATCTTGATTCTTAAAAATTACTCTGCATAAAATAAACAATTATTAATTTGAATTGGAAGTGAATGGTAACTTGATGAATTTTACCTGTTGTACAAATCTGCATTTTTTTTTAATTATAAAATATTTACCTTAAAAAAGAGAGGTATTCAGTCTTTCTGATTAGGGGTCACCACTGCCAAATTAAATAATTGAAGCTGCACAGGCTAATGACTTGGAATATTCAAGGCGCTTACGCAGCCTTTAGTTTCCTTAAGTTTTTAGCCTGACTATTCTTTGGTCTGCATCCAGCAGCCTTATCTTTCTTTTTGTAAGGAGTAAACCATTTAGCTTTTCATTTTACAGAATATAGAAAAACCACTACAGTCTTTGAAATTAAGCAAAAAAACCTTAATTGTTCTGAACTGCAAAATTAATAGCTAGAAACAATACTGTACTAAAGGAAGAAAGCCTGGCTAGCATAATTTTTCTTTATGTAATTTCTCTTAATTTTCATCCTTTCACATAATTAGGCAACAGTCATATATAGCAAAGAAGTATTATAAAGTAATAACATGCCACAGCTATCAAATATACAAAATATTCCTGAAAAATCACTGGATATTAGCACAAATATACCACATATTTCAGTTTCTCCTTTTCAATCTAACTGGCTTTCACAATGAAAAGCTAAAATGTTCACTGGCAAAACAAATTTGGTTGAAACCCAGTACATTTTCAAAACTTGCAAAGACACAAGTCTTGTTTGGTTATCAAATTCTTTTAGCAAGAGCAGAAGGGAACAACAATTCGAACAATCATTTTATCTTTCCTTCTTTGATGAGCAGGACCCATTCCGCAAATCCTTGTCTGCAGCAGAAGCTCAGACAACACACACAAATTAACACAATCAAAGTGTTGACTGCTTATTGTAATACAAGTGTGCCTTTTATAGAGAGTTTCAAGATACTAGAACATTCAGAAACATCTGATTGGTTAACATTCCTTAGCCGGGTGTTAGCAATGGCTTAATGATTGGTTGACTACTACAGCACATGTTTCCAAATTACAACACATGTTTCCAAGTTCCAGAACAGTAAGTTCCAGGGTTGCAGCTACCCTCTCTCTCCTGTACATACACACCCTCAGGCAAGGTCCTAAAGCTTTCAGATCACTGCTTTGGGATTGTAAAGTAGCTGTCTGGATTGCTCACATGACCATGTTCACTCAAGTACATTCCCACACTTGTCAGTTCTTTCATTGATGCCAGGGATGTCACCAGGAACTAGGACACCACAGGACCAGAACTTCTGCTGTTCCCAAATTAAGAATATTAAATTTTGGTATTATTCGGGACCCTAAACCACCCAAACTGTCATTTGTTCTCCACACATAAAGATAAAACTCTAAGCATTGATATTGCAAAAATAATTTTCTGTATTTCACCCAGTTCTGGATTGATTTTGCTGATGATAACCATAAGGCTGTTTAAGAAATAATGACCACAGGGAAACAATCAAATGTCTCTAAGATTTTTCCCGTACAGAAAAACTTCTCTGAAGTACTAGTATCTTGCAGACACTCAAATTTAGACCTCTGAGCTTCTGTGGTTTTATATTGAAGTAAGTCATTAATAAAAGCGACATAATTAGAATGAAAATATATTAAAGCAGTTAATGTAAAAAAAAAAAAACAAACCAAACTTTTCTTTATTTCATTGCAGATTAGTTTAATATTTTTGACTATATAATTCTTCAGTAATATAATTTAAAGTCATAAAACTGAACATGGACTAAGGAAATCAAATTATAAACTAAGCAACATGACATTCTGCCTTGCATCACTACCCAGTTTGAAAGTATTGTGTCACAGACCAGTTATAAAGTATTCAATGATACAAAAATGCTTCTTGGTATGGGTAGTAATACATGTCATATAATTGTGTGATCTGACAGATAAACTGAAGTACATACCTTTTACTTACCTGAATTTTGTTAAAATATTTATATTCAGCACTATAATAGCGTAGCCAAACTGTTTTCCATAAGCAGTCTGAATACCTATAGACTTCTTTTAATATCGTGTGTACTTTTTTATTGGAAAAATGATATTTCCATTTTCAATTACGGTTACAAAAGGTAGACACCCACAGATTACAGTACCATAGAAAGCAATGTGTTGGTAATATTTACAAAATCATTCTGACAGGTCACAGATGAAAAGGTAAATTTCGGAAGCCTGCACAAGGACAAACACAACTATTTAAAACTAAGCCTTGTACTTATTATAGGTTACTTAGAATGGCAAGGAAAATATTGAAAATGTTGATTTAGGATTTAGTCAATAGAGAATTGAGTTATAATAACATCATTAATGTCAATCAACATAGTTTTAGATTCTACTTGATGTTTCTCAGCATTCAGGGAAAAATGCTATTGAACACTTTTGTGAATGATCTGGAAGTAAATATGAAATTGTTATTACTGAAAATAAGATGCATTTTAAAATACTATTGATGAAATTAGACTTAATAAAATGATGAATAGTAGTGAATCTCTGTGGCCATATTGAACTTTGCCAGATTTTTTCAATAACTGGGAGCCTTCATGCAAAATGTTTTCAAAAAGACGAAGCTATACATTTGAGGTCAGTGACTACAGACTGTTGTGAGTTATGGATTATGTACCCCCAAGAACAATGACTCAAATAGGCTATGACAATCATAGTGACCATGAAACACAGCCAATGCATCTATGGTGGCATAATGGCAAAAAAAATAAAAAGATGCAGACAGAAAGGATACAGGCAGTTCAGTGATTTAGCAACATCTACAGCACTAGCGATTCAAGTAACACAGCATTAGTGTTCTGGTGACAAGAAATTTTTTCACGTTCTTGAGAAATCAGAAAAAGTGTAAAAAGAATCTAAACTATGATTTCAGCACTAGAGAGAATGTCTGAAAAGGAGGAAGTTGCAGAACTTGCACACTTGCAGCAAAGGAAATACAACAATAGGCATTAAAAAAAAAAATCACTGTAAGAGTGAGCAAACATTAAAATAGGCTGCCAGAAGAAACTGTGGGATCTTTCTTTGAAGATATTAAAAACTTGGCTGAACAAACTCTGACCAACATGGTCAGCAATATCAAAGATGATAACCCTGTTTTGAGCAGGTGCTTAGGCTAAATGAACTTCAGTGTTCTTTTCAAAAGAAATTCTTATATAATTCAGGGATTATATAAACTTACATAATTATAAACTCGTTCTTCATATGTTGTGAACAAAAGACTGAGAGGTGATCTGATTATTTTTTTAAGCACCTTCACAGGCAGAAAATTCTGTATACAAAGTGTATCATGTTTGAAGATTTACATGTCTGGCACATCTTGAAACTTTTTTTGTAGGAAACAGCATTTTTGCTTGTAAACAGATAAAGCTAACATGACTTCTGAAGAAGCATAATTTTATCATGCTACAGTAGCAAAACATACACTTTCTGAGAGTACAGTCTTTGCATCAATTTAGAGTTATCTCTGCAAAATGCTATTATAAATAATGAAGTTATTATTTTTGCTCTTCTTAGGGACTGGCACCAATTAATTTGACTAGCAACCTCATCCAGAAAAGGGAATTAAACTTATGTCAATACTTCTAAAGTGTGATTATTAACCTCTCTACTAATTCATTTGGCAAACCATTGGAGTATGTGCTGTACTTCAAATACTAATTTTCTTTGAACTTTTTTTAACCAAGTGCTGCCTTTGGGATTGTGTTTAAAGTTATAAAGCTTGTGTTCAGCTGTCAATTAAAAATATTCAGTTAACCCAAACAAAGCTGACTCTGGAGCCTAACAACATTTCTAAAACTAGCCAATTATTGCTAAGTAAATAACTATTGAATTAAGTATAATTGATTGGGTTTTTTCCCTTGTCATTTTAAATCAAATAAAAATTCCTTATTTATTTTCTTATTAAATAATTAGGTAATTAAGGAACTATTTAACTGCTGGAGTAACACTTTGTAATTAAATGGAACAAGACTGTAATATCATTGAGGTGAAGGCATGAGTATCCTATGAAAACTCTCTGAAAATTCTATAGTTTTAGGATGAGACATTAGACTGCAGCTTTGTTTGTTAAGGTCTTAAATCTGATAAAGCTTTACTACTACAAGGTCAGGCAAGTTTATCACTGGATATCATTTCACAAGACTACGTTTCCTAGACCACTGTGAGGAAAGAGCAGCAAAATTTTCCTCCTTTCTGAAGTCATGTTTTCTTGGTCCTAGTTTCACAGGGTCCCTTTTTTCTGACTTGAGCTTTAACAGTCCACATCAAATGCAGCTGTGACACATGGCTGTGCTGGAGTAAGAAATTACCTGATGATTTGAAGAACTTTGTGGGCAAATCCTTGCATGGAGAGAACCAATAGTGAACTCAATAGGGAATTAACCTTGTGAGATTAATTACAACAAGGAGCTACAAATCTAAGAATATATCGGGATGTGTATAGGTGTCTGAAGCTTGGAGTATACGTGATGGTAATAAATGAACAAAAGGAACTTGGAAAAATAGGGAGGAAAAGAAAGCAGTTGAAAAATCACTTTTAATTGTTCCTTCAGCAATAGGATATATTTCACACGCAACATATGTATTTGAAATTCCACTCTCCCCAAAGGGCTTCTTGAGTTAAATTTCTAGGATTTTTCCCTCTTAATGGGTTAGATTGAGAGATTTAATCCCACTCAAATTTCTGATCTCAATGCTGTATTAACATAAATCCTCACTGCCACAGCTAAATCACTAGTTTTAAAAAAAAAAAAAAAAAAAAGTGAAGTATACATTTGATTTTCTCAAAGACCTTCCTTGAAAGAACTACTCTAGCTTTTCAGAAATGATACAAACCCCAAAATCTTAATTGGTGTCTGTAAGGAAACTGGTGTTCAGGATGCAAAAAGGCAGTAACTATAGATATGAAAAAAAGAATATGACAGTACTGGGCTATTAGCTGACTAACTCATGCCAGTGTGAGCCAGTAAGGACCCTAATTGCCTTGATATAAATCCTTTCCCAAGGCAGTAAAAGTGTAATGAGAATATACTGTGTTGAAAGCAGATCTTTTTCCTTAATGCTTTTTAAACTTCCTTTCCAATTGCAAGGTTTTTTACAGACAGCTGTCTGCAAAATAAATCCCATTTACTGTAACAGATTTTCTTCAAAATACTTCTTCTCTTTCAAAGTACTGACTTACTGACTCTGTTTGGACTGATATGCATTTTTTGCAGTCTACACAGTGCCTCAAAAATTGTGATGAGGTCTATCTTTTCAATAGACCCCATGCTCTTCAAGGGATCAAAAGAGACCTTGTTAGTTCTGGTGTACTGGAAAGCCTTCAAAAGTATTCTGGACAAGTAGTCTTATACCAACTGAATTATGCCTTTAAAATAATTATAGAATTGTAGAACAGTTTGGGTTGGAAAGGACCTTAAAAATTATCTAGTTCCAACACTCCCTGCGATGTGAAGGAACACCTTCCGCTAGACCAAATTTCTCAAGCCCTAACCAACCAGGCCTTGTTAATACTTAAATAATAATGGCTTGTTAAAAGCTCTACCTAATTTTGGGTAAGAACCTGTAAAACTTTGTGCAGTTACAAAAATGATTAGAAGTAGCTCTTTAGTAAGCCTGATTCTTGTGTGTGCTTTAAAAAATCATGCGCTTCTATACACTGGGAATTCATCTTCCTGAAATCTATATGCTGCTGAAAAGAGTAGAATATACTTAGCTACCTTTTTTCTGGAAGAAAAAAAAAAAAAAAAGTACATCTTCAGCAAAAGCAGATCAAAAAAAGGTTAGAAGTTTGTCATGGGTTCAGCAGTAGCAGTCATTTTTCTCCTTCTTAGTAGTTGGTGCAGCACTGTGTTTTTAACTTGTG
>JANRGW010010210.1:54143-67596 GCA_024733675.1 Psilopsiagon aymara
CTCCAGGAGCAGAGGGAAGAAAAAAAGGGAAGTGAGTGAACAAACTGCGTGGCTGATTTATGGCTTAAACCACGACAAAGTTACAGCTTTGGGAGGTACTTTATGCTAATTTAGACATTAGACTGGAATTTCATTCTTTCATATCACAAAAGTGTTCTTTATTTTCTCAATAATATACAGCCATCTAAAGAGGGAGCAATCTTCTGTTCTCTGTTAAAGATATTTTCTTACAGGAAACAGAGGGCCGGTGTTAAAGTGGGAATTTTTCCACAAATACATGGAATATACTGCAGCATAAACTGTCCACCTTGTACTGTATGTATTTTTAACTCTTCCAGAGAAGTTGCTGCATACTTTGAAATCTCTGTCTTTGCACATTTCCAGCTATCTGCCAGGTGCTGATAGTGAGACTCAATGATTTTTGGTAATGAAAACTGAACAGTGTAGGAGTCTGAAATTAGGTGTAAAATAAAAATAAAGTAACACATGTGGGTTTAACTAGATTACAGTACATTCATTAAGTTTTTCTCTTCAGTAATTTTTCATAGAACACTCCTCAGTAGAATATAAGCCTTAAATCCATGACACATTTGGGTATAATTAGCACTCTTACAAGAAGGAGCTGGAGTAGAGAAGATAATACTGTTGGGTAATTAGAGGATTGTATTGATCCACCTGATGCCTTGCCTACTCCATAAACCTTTCGATGGTATCATCAAACTTGCAAACATAGAACATGAATACTTATGCCAAAGTTTCATTTCTGCTATTACATTACAGTCATAAACAATCATACTAAAGATCTGTGCTATTGTACAATTCATATTCCACTACCCTGAGTCACATGCAGATCTACTTTTTGCTCTGTTTAGGTAGAAAGACTAATATTAAAGTATTAATAGCCTTTTAAATTGTGTTTTTCTGTTGTACAACTTCAACAAGCTCAAGCTTCATGTCCTGAAGCACTTCTGAAATACAAAAGTAACTTTATGTTTTTGGTATACTCTATAGACAATAAAATAGGAAATAATAGAAAACTTGGTCTTGTAGTTTCAAGTTTGCTGAAAATATCTAATATCTTATTTTTCTTTATCATATATGTAAAATGTATTGAAACGTTAAAGCAAAATGCCACCTAGTTATTTGGTATGGGTAACAAAAGCAGGCAGAAAAGTACTGATGAATTCTTACACTGTATTAATGTAAAATATCTTAAGCATGTTGGGATGGGAAGGTAGAAGGTGATGTAGGTACAGAAGCCTCAGCTAAAGGAAGCCGGGTACATGCTGAAGATAAGGTTCCTTTCTTCATAACAAAAATTTTGCTGCTTTAGCTGTGTAAATTGATTGAATCTTATATACTACCTAGTGCTTATAATTACTACCATATTAGAGTAATAGTATGAACCACTCTGACTTTAATTCTCTTTCCCACTACCTCACATCAAACATTAGGCATATACTCTCATTGTCTGGTAGTTGTGCCTGCAAGAGGAACACTCCCAGTCACTGTGAATCATTTGTTTCAAGGCGGAAGCTTTTTGACTTTGAGACTGGACTACTCTAGCACTCTACAAAACAGTTTTTAAACAGAGATTGTGGCTTCATGTAAGCCAGCATTTATTCACAGCAGGGAGTCTGGAGGTAGCTGCTCTGTATTTGCATATGAGAGAGTTTAATAGTGGAGACAAGATCCATTAATTGTGTTTTGGCATTTATGACAGAAAGTGATTGTAGGAACGTTTTACTTGCCAATATAAAGGTTGTCTAAGGATGAACAATATCCCCCTGGAGATATTCTGTACCAGCACATTTTCTCGGAGTTTTTGACCTAGTTGTGCAAAAGTACCCTTGTGCATAAAATTTCTGACTGCAGTACATGTTACCATTCTAGTTAATGTTCAAATATAGTTACTGATTTGAAATGAATTTAGGTAATTTCTTTTCAGCTACATATTATTTTGGTTTTGTTGTCTGGGTTTTTGGTTGTTTTCTTTTTCTGTCACTCTTATTTTACTCATATACTTTCTATGGAAGCAATGTTTCTTGAGTTTTCTCACAACTGTAATATGACACCCTAGAATCATATTTATCAAAGGTTTCTCAATTTTCAGCTTGGGCTGGTGTAATTAAAATTTATTTGGAGATGCTCAAGAAAATCAAGATAAATAGCTACAGGTATGAAGTCATTGTGCATACATTAAAGCCCATGAAACTGTGTGAATGATCTCACTCACTATTAACTTAGGCAAATCCAGTTTAGTTTGTCCCACAGCATTGTTTCCTAGCTGCCTGCTCCTGGCTCGACACAGTGCTGCCCCCTCCATCCTACCAATGCTGGGTTTTGTGATTTCATGCTATAAGCTAGGTTTCCAAAATCAGCAGGCTAAAAACAATCTTTTTCTTATCTAAGAATTTTTAATGTAGGTTGTATAGGTTACCTTGTGTCACCAGTCACAGATCTGGCGTGACTAAGAAGCACCAAGTCATGTGGAGTCACCAGTTTCACCAACTCCTATTTTATGCAGATAGTCATATCTGATACAGATGGACAAAGCCTCCTGCATAATGTTATGTTATCTCACAGTGCAGGTCACTAGTAGAGTACAAACTCCCTTGGCCTACAGACCTAGGTCTCTCTCCACCTGTGATCTGATTGCACAGAGGACCTTTGCCGGAAGTGGCAATTGGCTCAGACCTGAACTCTGCCTCTTCAGATGACAATAAAAAATCAATTGTTCCTGACAGAAGTGGGTGCTGAGTGCTGCTGGAGATATATGATGCAGAGGTTCTTCACTAGGTTTCTGCTATGCTGTAGGAAAATGAGCTTATACTTTTGCTGGAAATAAGCACTGCAGACTTCCATTAATGATTTCTCTTCCTCATGGGAAAGCCCAAAGAAAACCTGACTCTGGCTAACTTGTCAGATGCAAAAAAAAAGCTAAAAACAGTTTTTTCGACAAGAAACCACTGTGCACTGCATTATTTTTGTCTGCTAAAGTTAGCTTGTTTCCCATACATTATACAATGCAGAATGTACCTTCAAGTACAAAGATAAAAACACAGCCAAGCTGCAGATGTTACTGTTAAATGTAGTGCATAAGACAGTGTTCCTTCTCTCTCAATGATGGCCTAAGAAGTTAATTTAACATTTAACTACTGGGAGGATCATAGAAAGAAAATAGTAATTCTTACAAATATATGAAATGTAGTTCTTAAATGGGCATTGAAAAGATGAGAATAGGTTAATGGTAAAAGCAAATGAGCAGGTACACAATAATACTAGTGATAGGTCTTACAGAGCAGAAACATTGTCTTATACGAGGCAGAGGAAACAAGGGGAAAAAAATACTGTTTCAATATGAGAACAAGAGACGAGAAACTTAATGGCAATTCAAGTTTGTAAGCAAACTGAATTTAGCAGGAAGTAAGGAAGAAATAATATCTATTTCAGTTGCCTGCAACAGAAGCTGGTTATAAAATGGAATATGACACTGTCAGAAGCCATCATTTCAAAAATCAGATATAGCTGAAATAAATTGATGTCCCAGAATATAGCATGTGAACTTCAGGTATTAACTTAAAAACTTCTGTCATACTTTCTTTCTGTGGTGTCCCAGACACCATTTAGAAAGCAGATAGGTACAGAAACAAAGTTGATTAAAGTATGGTGTAAAAGATCTCGAGGTCATTAAAACCATGAAATTTCTGACACTGCTTGCAAAATAATTGTGGAAAAGATCTTTGTGTCTTTGTACATTAATATGATAATTTACTCAACTGATGTGAGTTGATGTGAATAATAAGGCAAACAGTTTTAAATAGCATTAATATGCTCTCTCAAACCCCTAGGTAGCTGAATTAATATCTAGTACAATGAAAACTCAAATAAACTTTGTTTCAGGCAAGTATTATAACCGCAAATTTATTTTAATCTATGTTTATATACATGGGCAAACCAGGTTTTTTACTCTTTTTTAAAAAATTCAACCAAATTAAAAGTTCACCTGGCATTCATTACTACTGAAGAAATACCCATGCATGGTGGCATGTGATACTCAAATGCAGTTGTGAATATAAAAACCATACGCAAGTCTTAAAAATATGTTGTGCATAGAAGTCTCTGTGCTTTACCAGAGGTTCACTCGCTTTCCTTAAAAACCCTTAAAACTCTGAAGATACTGTTGCTATCTTAAAAACTTTACAGTTCTCTTCTTATATGTCAGCCCATTTGAAAACATCTTGAGAAAGACTTGGGGGACAAAATCTGAATGCTGTGGTTCTGTGAGTGAAATTGGCTGTATTAAATTTGTTACATTGCTTGGATATTTTCCACTTAATAGTATGTTTTCCCCTAAAATATCTGTTCATAATTCATGTGTCAGAGGTCTACCCTCTTGCCTTTGACTGAACCTGTAAACAGATGTTTCAAGTAGCTCAGAAAATGTTGGGTCATTGAAAAAATTGACCAGACTGGTGAGTTCCTTGGCACAGTGCTGGATGACATCAATGCCTGTTTAGAAAATGATCTGGTTTGGTGTTTTCCACAGGTTCCAATAATGACTATGCGACCTGTCTTGATCTTTGTTATTTTTTCAGAATTGCATGCATTTCAAGATTAAACTCTATTGAATGCATCTCTTTTCTGAATAGTATTAGCAGTTTCCTTCTTCCAGCAGTGTGGGACTGAAGACAGATCTTGAACAGAACAGATCAGGACAGCCAGATATTGGACAGCCAGATCTGGAGAGGAGAGTTTTTACTTTGCTGGCTTGACTTCTTATTTAGAAGAGCATAAACCTGCTAATCACCACACACTATACATGGAATAGCTTCACTGACAAACTAGCGTGGTGGTGTCCTTACTCTAGTGACTACCACAGGCCTCAGAGAGATGACTACATTTCTGTTTTGGTTCTGAATTTTTCTGTGACCTGATAGTATGATGCTTCATTCTTTTCCCAGTCTCTCTACCCGTAATAGTGAGGTACACTAGAGATCATGATTTTTCATGACCTATAGCTCTGGGCCAATAAGCTGCACAAATTCACAGAACTTGCTGCTAGATTTAGCACCCTCAGTGTCTTGTCTTGGATCCAAGCCTGTTCCCTTTTTTATCACAAAAAAGCTGGGAACTGTGGTGCAAGGCTTTCTGCCCTGGCACCAGAAATCTGAGTTCGCCCTCTACTACCAGGTGCAATCCACGGGAAAACTGTTCTAGAGCTGCTGACACACAGCAATTGTGGGAGCATAGCAATCACTGGTTACAGTTTTCACTTTTCTGAATCTTATGACAGGAGATAAATGCTGTGATAGCAGGAAGAGACACATTTGCTTTTATAGCTGAAAAGATATGAGGGCTTACTTAATTTGACAAGTATTCTGTTTCAGTGTTGCCAAGCACAGGATTTGATTTTATATATCCATCTTAAAATAAGCTTGGAGAAGACTGATTTCAATCCAGTTTAGATAGAAACTAAACTGAAAAATGTCCCAGCTTTCATATTTTGGCCCCTCCTATCTAACTAATTGTTTATAATGATAAAAATACCTACACAGATTCAATGCCTACTGTTCTCCCTTTTCTTAAGCTAAGCTTCCATGAGCTGCAAGTAGGCTGAGATTTTTGAGCTAAGATTATACAGACACAGGTATTGAAATTGCTTTCTAAGGCTAATTTGCATACTATTCACATCTTTAACCTTTACAAGAGCTTTTGATCTTTTAATGGCATTCTTTTTCCTTAGTAGTGGTGGAAAAGGAGAAAGAGAAAGGAGACTGAGCTTTGGTGTTATTCAGTACAATAACTGTTTTCTGTACTTGGCAGTCAGAAGTGACACTAATCTGTTACTTAAAAGAAATGCTTTTTTGATAAATGGTACCAATGTAACATTAGAGAGAGCTCTAACTTCTGAAGTGATAGTATACACTTGTACCTCAGGTTAAGTTGCTGAACAGGAAAATCTGAAAAGCCTGTACTTTTGTAATTTTAGGTTTTAGCTGTGTCCAGCTTTTCCTTTGGCGGTTTTCCAGTTTTCATGCAGTTTGATGCTGAAGCTGACCTCCAGCATATGGCTGTGAGTTATGTAGATGAGTCTTCAGAAATATTTAGGAGGTCTAAACACAAAGCAAAATTAAAATGTTTGGGTGTGATTCCTTTTTGGTTAACCTTTAATATTTATTGCTGTAGGATCGTCAATACTTTTAGCACAAATTAACACAAAAAAATTTAACCCACATCTGTTTATCCTTAATCATTTATTCTTAAAGAAGAATGATGGGTGTGTTTAATTCATTGTATTTTAAAAGGAATAATTTATATCTATTCTCATAATTAATCTGCTTGTTCTGACATCTAACTTTGAGAAATGTGACCTGAGACATTTATAGAATCATAAAATGTTTTGGGTTGGAAGGGACCTCAAAGTTCACCTGGTTCTAGCCCATTTGTCCCTAATAGCAAAGGAAGAGCTAGATTCCCTTCTCAAATATCTGGACTTCTTTAGTGTTATCAAGTCTCTGCTTATAAATTTGTGTAAATTTTGCTCAGATAACTAAATTTTCTACTGACTAGCGTAACCAGTAAATAATTTGGAGGGAAAAGGTCCTAAAATATATCATCCTTTGCATTAACTAGACTTAGCCTAGAAGTCTGAAAGTTTCCCATTCTGTTTCATATATGCAAATCATATGCACAAGTGAGGAAAAGCAAAATGCATGAAAAGGGTCCATTAGTACATGTCATATTTCTATAAAAATTTCTGTAAGGTCTGAACTAGCCACTCCTGAAATAGGCAGGCCTCCTGAACACTCCAGATTTTCTCTGCAATAGATTTCAATGTATTTTGCAGAAAATGAGGTCATTTCAAATGAGTAGGAATCATCACAAGTTTATTACTTGAACAAGATCTAAGCAGATCTGAGTTCCATTTGTTGCATGGGGGGTAAATATATACCATAAAGCCAAAAATTACTTTAAATATTTTATTTCATGTCCCCTTGCTTCTGGCTGATTACTGCAAATCGGATTTTATGCTAACCTACACAAGCAGTTAGTTCACTGTTAGGATCTTGGTGACAAGCAGAGATTATGGATTAAGTGATGTATCATTTTGCTGTTATTTTCAGTATCTTTAAGGTACTCATTTTTCTTAGTCTCAATATAGTGTTATTTTTCAAATATCTTTAGAGATTTTGAGATAACAAAATCAAACCCACGTCTGCGCTGCGGCAGATGGAAGAAGTTTTTTTAAGAAAACAACGACAAAAAGCAACTATTCTGTTCTTATTAACTTTTTATTCTGTAGATACAATGGATGTATCCAGACAGGTTGTGATGTTCTAGTGCAGTGATTATGAAATGCATGGCAAAGTGCCTGATATTTTGCCCAGGAAAAAATGTGGGGTGATTTGGGTTATTTCGGGTTTGGAGGGGGTTTTTAAGTCTTCCTATTCAAGATCTGAACTGAAATCGTGAATTATATCTTTGAGCTACAAATGACGAATAAAAAAGGAAAACCTTAGCCAGAAAAAAAATCTTTGCTAAAGTCTATTTCTTTTACATACATATTCATAGACTATCAACTTGCCAAAAGGCCTTTCCAATGTCTTTCAGGAAAAGAAATTGAAAAAGAATATGCTAATGTGGCTGCCTACATATTCAGAATCTCCCACAACTTCCAAATACCAATATCTTAAAATACACAATAATAAAAAAAAAATTATGTTACAGAACCAGCTTTGAAAAACACTTAAGCAAATGTTAAAAATAAAATGTATTTCCAGTAATTTTTTTCATGCCAGAGGTGATTTCTTTTATTGGGTTTACTGATAACTGGATTTTTAGTGCCTCATTTTTCATTAAAGACTACCAAAAAGTTGTTGAAATATCATGTAAATTCTCAAACAGAAAAATCCTGTTAGGAATGTTATGTTAGAAATAGGAAAATAGTATCATCTAAGGTGAAGAATTGCCTCAGTTCACACTGTTTTAGAAGCAAAGGAAGGAACATTTCCTGGGAACTGTCATTCCTATTCAACATTTTTGATATATAGTAACTGAACACGTGAAAATTTGGTATCGCACCTTTCTTATGTATGCTTCAAACATATATGGATGATCTCCTGTATAAGTTAGTGTACACTTGAAAGCTTTAATAACTACCTACGAAGTCTTAGGCATAAATAGATTATTTATTCTCATGTTTTCTTCAATCAAATCTCCCTAAGATTCTGTTCATTTTCCTTTGAATTGAGACATTTTCTGTTGTCCAATTACCTGATTAAACCCTGTTTCAAGACTTCAGTGTCTGCATGTTTTTAAGTTTTGATGATTCTTTTTTTTTTTTTTTTTTGGAGGGTTGTATTTATAGTTTTATACTTTGGGTTATTTTTTAATTTCTGATTTCTATGTATTGATTACTTAATGATGAATCAAAACAGACTTTTTAAAAGTCAACATTGACAGTTCCTGTAATTCTTACTCTGTGCTTCTGTACCACAGTATCATGGAACAATATATTCAGCTCCCTTGCCAGTGAATCTTAGTCATATGCATTATTACAAAATTGACTAGAGTATTAGGAGTATGCGAAGCACATCCTTAAACCCAGTGACTTCAGCAGCTGACAAGAATAAAATATTTAAAACATGAAGAATGTCATAAAACTTTGCTTTTAATTATTACTTTACCAATTATTTATTGATCCTGTCCGCTCTAAGATTTGCTATGTAATAATTGCTGAGTACAAAGAAGAAATATTTACCTGATTGAGATTTACATGATTGATTGATTTACTGAAAGGACTCTAGAGGTTTTAGATTCTTTTATTTTTCTTTCTCCCATTAATTCTACTCAGCTTGACATGGCATTATGAAGTGTACAAAGGGGTTATGACTAAGTGCTTGTTCAGCCCCCCAGCTCTGTTGGAAGTAGTCCGGAAAGGTATTTTGTCCGTAAGTTATCAAATAGTAAAATCTGTTCGCTAAGATTTCATGTAAATATGTCTATATTTCAAGCGTAGTTCAATAGCAGAACTACTTCCCCAGATATGATACTCGTTGATTCAACTTATGGTGAAAGAAGATGCTGTGTCTCATCAGTTCCACCTACTAGCACACATCCCCTTTTCTCTTACACTTGGATTACAAACTTCCTTGGGCAAAAGACATATTTTGCTCCCTAGATTTCTACCAACCTTAGCACAGTGTCACACTGGTTTTCTTTTGCAATTGTAAACTGAAAAAAAAAAAAAAAAAAAAGAAAAATTAAAAAAATAAATTGTGCAGTTACCATGGTCTTGAGGCTAGAAGGCCAAGAAATTCTATTGTGAGTGGAAGTCAAGGTTACTTCAAGGTAAGCTTTCTGCCATCCAAGCACTGGGGGTTAGTTCAATAAAGTGGAAACCAATTTTAACTCTTTGTTCTATAACAAATGCTTTGTGTTTTAAAGTTAGAATGCTCAACCAGCAGGACTGATCTCTTACTATGTTATTCAACAGCAAAAAATGTGATAAGGAAGTAGAGCGATGCTCAGACATGCGTGACTGAAGTGGATTCTACAGTGCTCTATTAGCAACTTACAGTTCCTGGGTCTACAGTGAAGAGAATAGTATTCACAGCCCATGCTCTCAGTTCACAAACATGATTGCTTTTATTATATTATCTTATAATTTAAAATGCAGAAATCCATTGTTGACATGGTTTTAGCTGCTAAAGACTGACATAATTAGTAGGCAGAAAGGAACTGAACACACGTATCATTGCTTGTAGGAAATGACATGAACTTCTAATTTAGTAAGTTAGAGATCAATATAGCCATTAAGGGTATGAAAACCTTTCTGAATGAAAAAAGCGACACTGTGCTTTGTGCTTTGAGCAACTAAGGTCTCTTGCCATTTGTTACACATGCTTCTGAGCATAGATTAAACCCAGTAGATTGACATCTCGAGGGGAGGTTTCTCAAGCGTGAGAACAGACTACCTAGTTTTTGAATCTTGAAGACCTTGGTAATAACATTAGGGGTGGGTAGCAATGCTGCATTTTCACCAGAATAATGAATTGGATCAGTGGTGCATGGAATGCAAGTTCCACAGTCCTCTTTGGGTAGATATCCGATCAGTGTCTGACTTTGGAGGGAAACTGGAATGTACATTGGCAGCTGTAGCATGTTTCAATCTGTCATGAGCTGCAGGGGACCAAGATTCAGGGTGCATTATGAGCTGCAACTTCTCAAAATGTCAATACAGGCATATTTTGTTGGACAACCCTCATGGATTTCAAAGCTTGGAACCCCATATTTCATTCCAATTTCAGGAAATTGAACACTATTTTTCATGAGAACCATGAAGCTTTAGCATTCTCTAGAGTCTAAAGTGAATGCTTCATAAAAACTTGAAACATGAACAAGATATCACTGTATAATGTGGTAAAACACCACACGGAAAGTATGTCAACATACAACATGCAAGAGTACAATGCATTTCCATTATAAATTTTATAAATTCTTAATTTTGAGAATATCTCACCCTGAGAATATTTCAAGAATGTTTCATCCTGAAATATTATAAGCAAAATCTCTGATTTTAAAAGCAACCAAAAGATTTCTTTTGTAGAATAACCCAATTAAATCAAAATTGCATTTTTGTACTTCCATAAATGGTTCAACAATGGTTCAACAATATAGTATAATAATTATTAATTATTACCTCATTAATATCATGTTAGAAATTTATGCAAGGATTTTCATTATCTGCAAATGCAAGAGAGAATAATTCTTGATGTTGTTGGTGTTAACATTCCCCAACTGTTTTTATTCCTTTCTATGTTTATTGGGAAATGCTTAAAGCAGAAGAAAAAAAACCTAATAGAAACTATGACAGAAACAAGAAACTATTACATCATATATAGAGAAATACATGACACTTGCACAATGAAGTCTTATTTATGTCTTATTTATAGTACATGCTTTTGGCAGCCTTGTTTATTAAGATTCATTCTTGTAAATGTACAAATGAAAAGCAACAACTTAAACTTTAGAATTCTTGAGGCAAATTTTAATATAAAAAGGTAATCTGCACAGACATTTAATCAGCTGTTTTACATAATATCTGTACAACTTTCAAGGTAGATTATTCTTGGTTTAACCACATTTAAATTCAGACACAGAAAAAGGTAAGAGACAACTTCGCTTTTTGGAGCCATGGGGAGACCCAAGTTTGAAGATTTTTAATGACCAGTGCTAACCACTGCAAATCAGCAAACCTTTTCCCTTGCATTTGTGGTTAGTGAGATTGCTTGGGCAAATTTCTGACAACATATGTGGGGTAAGGGTAGTGTGGGTTTATATTTGAAAAATACATCACATTCCACTTCAGATTTATTTATTTTGAAGAAATATCTGGGATGACCTTAGTGAGCCAGGCTTATCCTATATACGTAGGATGGACCCTATAAAAATATCACAGGAAAATCTTAGGCAGAAATTTAACCCAGATTTATCTACAGTTTAACCCTGAAGGGTTAAATCTCTAAACCCACTATGCCTCCTGGCTCCATGGAGGACTGAGGGGTAATGCAGCCAGCACTCTTCCTTTGCAGACGAAGGGCTGTCTGAGCAGAAGTATCCAGGCTGCATTTCAGATCAATCCCAATTCAGTTTTGTTTTCATGTTCTGCCTTGCCCCTGCTAAGATCCAAAAATGCATATGCTCTGAACAGAATTAGCAAGTAATGGCTCGGCTTTATATTTGCATGTATATTTGCTTGTGGCTTTTCTTTTTGAAACAGAACTGTTAGGAAAGTATTCTGATGATTAGAAATATGCCCAAGAACCTGGAAGTTTCAACTGGAGGCTTGAAGAATTAAGTTACATTCTCCACATGAGCTTCATGGTGATGCAAGTATAACTTAGACAGTAGGTCTAAAGAAGATGTCCTACTTCCTTTCTTATCCCCCGCCAATACCAATTTAATAAAAAAATAGATGCACAACCTAGAACTAAGAACAAAAACTAAAGACTCCTCCCCTCTCTCTGGTTTGATATCAGTCTCAGTCTCTAATTCACTCCCAGATTTTTCTGTCCCACACTGTCATCTTATTAATATTGTGATTAATTTCTCGACAGCCATATAATTGCAACAGAAGGAAGGATGAAGGGTTCATCCTTTCAGTTTGCTCTAGACCCTACCAATTGAGGTGCTTTCCAGATCAGAGAAATTTTCCATTTGGGTTTAGAATAAGGTATATTTAATCCAAAGTATTCAGTAAATTAAGGGTGTCTTATTTCCCATGTTTGATTCTCAAAGCAAACAGTAGCTCTCTGTCCCAACTGTGTTCTGAAAAACAGAGGCAAAATAGTTATTTTATTTTTTCAAAGGATAAGATGTAAAGAATGAAAACTATGGAGTTTGCCAGGTAGACCTACCTAATTTCTGGACTTAACAATGGGAAAGGAGTACAATTCCATGCACAGACCAGTGCTCTCAGTTTCTTACTTAAAAACACCTGAATACTTTCTTTGATTTAACTGTATTGGAAACGACAAAATTTCTGAAAATTGTTAGCATGGAGCTGCATGATTTCTTTGAAAATTTAGAGCTGATGAAGATGAAAACACAGTAAATCCCTTGTGCCACTTGAAAAATCCATGGTATGCCCATGACATAGAAAATTTTTAGGCAATTTATTAAAAATCAATTATATGATTTCTATTGTAAATGCATACAAGATTTTTTTTAAAGCAAGACAAAAATATTCCAGAAAATTTCATTCATACAAAAGGGTGAAATGTTTAATAATATGGGGCTTATATACAATTACGAATATAAATAGGTCCTCACCTATGTCCCAAAATGCCCAACTACAAGCAAACTCATCTGACGAACAGTAAGCAAGTTAGCGGTGCCTGCTGTGAGCCCAGGCTAAGCCTTTCCCAGGAGTAAGTATACTAACTTTGCCTTTGTATTTAGCTTAGCAGTGGCCATAATGTAGCTTCTGGAGCACAGCTGGCTCATCATGAAAGCAGAGCAAAAGGTGACAGAAATATTACAATGTGATATATCTTCTCAAATTATGAACATTTTATTTTATAGTAACCCATGAAATGACAAACGGACACGATTCACATAAATTAGATTTGTTCCAGTTTGTCGTGGTCTAAGCTGTAAATCAGCCACGCAGTTTGTTCACTCACTTCCCCCTCCTAAAAGAACTGTCGTGGTTTAAGCCATAAACCAAGCAATTTTGTTCACTCACTTCTCCCTCCTTCTTCCCCCCCACTCCAAAAAAGGGGGGGGGGAGGAATGGGGAGAAGACTCAAAAGAGTTACAACTCCCACGGGTTGAGATAAGAACAGTCCAATAACTAAGGCATTACACAAATCACTATTGCTACCACCAATAACAATAGTGACCAGGGAAAATACAAGGGAAGAGGATACAAATGCTCACCACCTGG